>PNEQ01031265.1:0-53822 GCA_003012365.1 Medauroidea extradentata
CGGGTTACACGTTGTATGTCGGACCACGCATAAGTGCAAAATCAGGCCTAGCTCCTTTGTTTTAAGAGCTAGAACATCATCGCCGCGGACTTTATTAAACAGCTGAGCTCGAACTTTACTGTGATTGAACGAGTCAAGGGATATAACTAATAGCCTGCATTCTGTGAGCATTTAAAAGTTTGATTTCACCTTAAAAAACCGTTAGAAATTTAAATTGCATGATTTTGCTCAATAGCAATATTGTAGGCTACGAATTCTACAATGTGGCCCTTATTCGAAGATGATATCTTTAAAACTGACTGAGATACCGCAAATATAGTTTAACATTGAAATCCCTATCCAGCTCTACTGCCTGCGAAGGGATGGAGTCCGCCCTTAAACCACAAAAGAAAATAGTTAATGTGCCATTTCAATAAATTAAAGAACACTATAAACTAACACATTATTCACAACATATTTTCAGTGTAGTTTCCTGGTTTAACAAGAAAACAAGTAACTGAACTAGCAATAACATATTAATGTGTTTTTCACTTAATCACACATAAAGTAGCAGTAAATCTTAAAGTGAAATTTCTTGCATGCTAAAATGTATTGTATTAAAATTATTATGGTACAATTTAAATTGTATTTATTCACTCATAAACATTGGTTACTTTACTGTCAGAATTCCTTTTCATGTTGCTTGGATTTATTTTAAAAGCCCGAACCATATTTTTGTACCAAATTTTTGTACTTGTTTTTGCACTTGTTTTTGTACTTGTTTTTGAAATCCAATTATTGTTTGTGTTTGCATAAAAATTTTTTACGTTGTTGTTAATTACATTCACTTGTATCAAACTGAAAACCGTTTTAAGTGATCGTAAGCATGTGATCAAAACATAAAATGTAAATTAATTTAAAAAAATATACATATCTTCATGTACACTGACATTTTTGTTATGAGTTTTATGAAAAATTTTAATTTTTTTAAACTGAAATAAAATTACACTTCAACCATTCTGTAGGTTTTTTCTGTTCTGAATTAAATGGTTCTTTGCATGACTCTTTCATACATTTTGTCAATCACCATGTACAACAAGCATAATGTACATCAAAAAAGAAAATGGGATAAATACGCTGTTAACACTTTTAAGTGCCAAGAGCTGAAATATCAGCATTCGTTACCTGTGCGAAAATGCCAGAGACAGATGTAATGGCCCTGTATTATTTTTAAGATGTATTCTATAAACTTATACATTGCAATGGATTAACGGAACCTTTAATTGCCAGCATAATTTTTTCTTACTGGATCACTTTCATTAATATCCGATTGTTACAACTGTAATCTATTTTGCAAATTCCTGAAAAATCTACCTGCAGTATTTATATATGTACCCGAAAAAGAAAACTGCCACTAAAAGGATTAAAAACAAAGTTCACCATTTATTAATGCAAATATTACAAAAGTTGCCATGGTTATAAATGTGGACAGTAAACACCTTTAAAAAAGGTGTTAAAAAATTGTTATATCATGTTGGTAATTTCAGTTGCCCATCCACAGCATTAAATATTAGTTTGTTTCCCTATTTCTCAAGGTTTACCAAATAGTAAGAAAAAGACACACACTTGTGACTTCGGTAGCCAGTTTTGTATAGTTAGGTGTTTTTACAGATAAATAATAGATACACATATTTTCCTTTGAGATTCTGTATAAAAAGTAGGTAAGTACCATCATAATAAGAGCATAAAAATGCATTTGTCTATTGGAAGACACAGAATTTTTTAATGTAGTCTGTCAAATAAACAAAACTGTCGTTTTTATTTTGCAAGGAAACTTTGAATGATTACACTTAATTTTTGTTCCATACGATGTCACGGTGTCTGATTTTCTGTAGAACAGTGGATACGATTAATTTTCAAACTTTGCTGGGTATTTTGTTGTAATTGTGTTTTTTTAATTTATCTTTCTTTTGTTTTTTAATCTATACTGTTTTACTGTCAATATTTTCAATAAAATCCTCAGTTTTGTAGTTTTATTCACTGCATTTTGAATTTATTTCTCAACACTGTGGCATTCAAGACTGAGGTTGGCTCTGCATTTCACTTATCATATCCTGTTGTTCCAAAGCTACAAAAAGTTATTTGGATACATCTTCCTATGTTTCAAACTTTTTACAAGTTTTTATGTTTACGTAATATTCCATTTTCCTTTTTGACCTTTGACTCACTTAGGTTTTTAATCTGTGTAGTTCATGTTTAGTCCGTATGATACCTTATTTCTAGCAATTCTGTATTTTCGGCCATTTGACTGTTTAGTCTATTTAACTTGTCAGTGGTGTCTTTTGATTACTAAATTCTTCCATTTAACCTCTCAATTATGTTTTTCACTCATGAAGTTCTCTATTACTGTTTTATTTTAACTCTCTAGTCTATCAGAGTTATATAATATTATTTTCTGTTAGGCCACTATGTGCCTTAGTGGTTTGTTGCAATACTAATTGTTTTAAATTTTTATAGGGCTTTGTTTCATCAACAGTGAGGTCATTAAAAACAGTTACACACATCTTCACACAAGGGCAAGAATTAGGAAATGAGTCGGCCATTGTCTGTGTTATGGATCCATCATAGCATTCACTTAGAGCAATTTTTGAAAACCACATATAACTGAATTCAGGCTGGTCAGAGCCAGGAATCGAACCCTGGTCCTTTCGAATGGGAGTCCAACATGATATTGTACATGGATTGTGTCACAGTAACAATGGTGTTTACTGTTTCTTCAATTTATTATTATTTCATGTATAACTGGGCCGCCTACTTTGCTGTTGCCAAAAGGATACCTCTTCTTTGATGCATTCCCACAGCAGATTTCTAAAGTCAGGTAATGGCTTTCATGCATCGTCTGAAGGTCTTCACATCACTGTAACCAGCAGACATTGTGCCAATGCAAATACTATAGATTTTAAAAAATTTATATATAAATTATAAGGTAAAGTTTAAAATCTTTGCTCAGTAGACTAAAAGTCGTGTGGTTCTTATTGAATATTACAGTCATACTAAAACACCAAAGTCATGCTCACCTACATTTCTTAATAAATTATTACATTATAGCAACAATAGTACACATTAATTTGGAAGTGAAACTACATCAACCTAACTTAAAAGTTACAATATCATTTCATAAATAGTTTTGTCCTATTCCAGTTTTTAGTTTAAGGCCTACAGTAACTTATTTTGAATGACTGTAACAGAATTCTATTAGCCTTAAGAGTCGTGGGAACCTGGTGCATGTACATGTGTTGTAGCATGCCACACGTAATCTTTTTACGTGGTATCACGTAACGTACTATATTAAGTTTATCTACAAAAAGAACACGCTTGAAATACACTTCGTACATTTAAAAGTTCAGCATGCTTGTTAGAAACATGATTTTGGTGCCCTTAAAATTTCTAAAAACTGTTTTTTTTTATAATACATTCCAAAAATAGTATCACCAGAATTCATTAAGTGCAAAACAAGATGCATGCATTGCCCTTTGCTTCATACCATCTAAAAAAAACATTTTTGGCTCTCCGCTTGAAGTCCCATCGGAAAAAGTCTACTGCGAAAATTTTGCATGCCAGTTTGACTTGCTGCAAGTAGAGGCAATATTAGGGTTGCCACAGGTCTGGTAAGTAGGGAAAACATGAAGAAGTAAGGGATGTTGTTTTTGGTGACTGGAAATTAAAACTATTAATTAAACTATATGTATAGTGATGGCCTTTTCTGTATATGAAGTTGTTATTTTAATGAAATGAAAACAACACCCAGTAAATAATAAAAGTGTGTGTTGGCACCATTGATTCAAAAGTACTGCTTTATTTTTTATTGCTACCACCTTTCATAAGTAACAGTTTTGTTTATTTCATGTATCAGAGTTCAGCAAACTAATTTATTTTAAACTACTACAATGACTATAAAACCTCGAAAACAACCACAGTTCAAACCTAACCAATAACTGAACAAATTTTTACAAATGTTTAGTCATAATAGTTTCCATTTTCAACCACAGTTATTTTCACTTAAAACTGGTGATATCCATGTCCTTATTGGCCAAACACTGCTAATGGTGAGTATGCACAGGAATTTTTTGAGTTAGCTCAACTTCCTCTTTATCATTTCTGCGCTATATTTCTGTGCATGTGTTCTGCATGAATGTAGCAAGAACAACATGAACACATGCTATCTTCTTTCTGTGTGTGTGCAGATTTCTGTGCTAAATTAGTTGTAGCAGGACCTTAACGTAACCTGAAGTAAGCTTAGGTTAAATTATGTAACGTAATGAAGAACAGTTTTTTTACGTAAAACTATTTCTAGTCACTGCAGAAACATTTTTTATCAGTAAACTATACCCATAAAATCAATTGTTTGCCGGTAGGCCTTTACGATGAATAGGTACTCTTCACATTTACCAAACTCAATGTTGATCTCATGGTTATGATAGCTGAAAATGTGTTGAACACACTTTCATGCAGTGCAGTTATTGAGTTTCCAAAAATAGTCCTACAAATGTAATTAATGTAACTTTCGTGCAAATATTTTGCAGTTTCATAAATTCTTTAATAAATATTGGAATTTTTAAAGTTTTTTCTGGAAAACCAGGAAAAGTCAGGGAAATTTGATCCTGACTTTCTGTAGCAACCGTGGAGGTTTCTCGTCAAGCCTGTTACTTTGGCTCTTATCGCTTCACTGCTCCCACGCAGCAGATGCTAAAGTTTTTAACTGGTACACGACACTCTTAAAGACAGTATCAACAATATGTAAAATAATCCAATAACAGATGATTCATTCAAATTTACAGGAATTTTGTTGTTGTGGTGGTTGAGTCAGTTTATATATCTGTTGCTGCAGAAGTAGTTAGTCCTCCAACCCAAAACCAGCATCCAGATGTCTGGCTGCAATTGAGAGCAGGAACTTCCAAGGTAGTAAAATTCATGGTTGAAGAACTCTTTGTTTGGCTGGCTGTTGTCTGTAACTTACGTCTGCATCTCAAGATATGATTTAAGTTCATTGGAAATGCCACTGAATATATTGTTGTCAGGTAGACATGTTAAAAACTATTCCTTATTGGTTACATTATGTATTTTTTTCAAAGAAAGTGTTGAAATTTGTGACACACTTGCCCAGCTGTATGTGATGTTGTTGGTGCTATAATATACTTGTTGGAGAATTGTGACCATTAAAAAACACAACATTTGTACACAGAATAAAATTGTTATACACTTCTTAATGCTGGTGTATATTGCAGTTTCCATAATTACCACAAACACACCTGAGCCTGGTGATCTTTATGAACAGTGACAAAGAGAGAAGGTAAAAAATACTTTTGTAAATGTTAGTGTTCAATCATGTAGGCAGAAACAATTTGTAGGAATTGGTTCAAATCCGAAATTTATGTTCAAAAATATTTACTGTGGCTCCATGCTAGTGCATGCTAAATTTAGTAATTTTCAATACGTTACAAGAAAATGACGCAGAGAGCAGAAAACGTCTACCATGACGCTCATATCAAATATTTGTCATTGTGGTTGTACGTGTACTGAAGCCACAACATAATAATCCTCATAAACTGTTAGTAAGATTTTTCTGTAATTGTTCTATAAGTAACTGTCATCTACTCCATCCTGATTGACTACGTGATCAAAACCACCCAGTCAAAACATACAATACATCATAAAAGGACCATGTTACATGGGAATTTACATGCCTTTCCCGTACTCACCACAGTCTTTATTCTTACTGAATTGGCACCACTGTCTATGATAGTAAAAGTGTCTCTCTTCCTATGTGAAATTGACATAGTAAAACGACAATTATCTACTCTTTTTCCGAAAGAAATAAATAGATGAGAACTATGATCACAACTTCCTGCATGTATTTTAGCTACAAAACTGACCAGTAATTTAACTTCTGAAATCTAACCTTATAATCAGTAATGCATAGCTGAACCATCTCACATAATTGCAATTTGCAGCACGTACACTTGCTGCACGTGTGGTTATTGCCATGTCTTATCGCTTACTATGTATGTATTCCGCTGCCTGTTTGGCTCTGCTGAGATGGACTCTTTACCTTGCCATACACCTTACCACTAAACCAGAAAAAAAAAGTATATATGGCCACTTCATCTTGTTCCTATGAATATGGTGATGCCACAAATTTTCTACAATGTTTTTTTAGAATTCATTATATTTCATTGGGAACACATTTTGGAAGAACAGTTCTTTCTTCAGAGTTTTGACCACAGATGATCTTTCTAGTTCATGTTTGCTAATTTGTTGGCATTATTTATTCAAAATCAATGTTATCTTGGACATAGTATTTCTAAGAAAGTGTCATGAATATGATCTATAAGCCATTTCTCCTTTGCTCTTAGTAGAATTATATGACATTGGTAAGTTTAATCTGTCCTTAAATATTTAGAAATTATGTTACCAAATGGCACATTATTATTGAAAAATTATTTTAAATTAGTGATGGGTCGATACCCAGAATTTTTTTATTCCAATACATTATTTAATTCCATAACTTTGCTGTTCGATACTTGATGCCATTATCGATACTCATATCAAATACATATAATTTTCGAAATATGTGAATGGAAAACATGTTATATCTTTGTGAATTATTGCTTATAGATTGTCTGTGTTAACTTCAACTACAGATAATAAATAATAAAAATAAATATTTGCGCAACATAGCATATAAGAAAAAAATATAAATAAATAAAGTACACTTGTTCACTACCACAAGATAAACTAAAAGCCAGCCCTACACTGCCTTCATAATTTTGTATCAGGTAATTTTAAGAAAAAAATACACCTGCTCAAATGTTTTAGTAATTAGTTTTAGAAGAATAGGAAGTTACGTGAAAATTGTGGCTGCCCTCTTATATTACAACAAAAACATAGAAAGCAAAAAAAAAATATTTTTTGACCTATACAAAACCTGGTTAGGATTTTTCCTTTAGCAACGTGACTTAAGTGTGTTCTTTAGGTTTTTGTAAATGAAGACTATCATGCGCACTTTCTCAGGTACCAGTCCATTTCTTTTTTTGTCACATATTGAAGATGTGGGAAACAGTCTTTCGGAAAATATTGTTGCTGGTGGAGAGCGTAAATATTTTTTTTTTTTTGCAATTGTTTGCAACCGTGATAAGTTTTTTTTAAATACACAGATATGCTACAATGGATTTTGAAGGTACTTTTGTACTTCTTTAGGGGTAATTGCTTCAATTTTCCAACCCTTTGTAGGATCTTCCTGGATAAGTCCTGAATACATTTTCCACATTGCATGGGTTTCTTCCATTGCAGTGTTTTCCTGAAAATAATTTTTTCCTGTAAATGTTTATACTTGTTACAGTAACTGTCACAATAAAGAAGTGTTCAGATCACAGCTGGTAAGAAAACCTTGAGAAGCTTGTTCCAGAATTTTTAGTAGGTACTGCAGGGTTGGGGGAAATAATATGTGCTTCAAAATAATCTAATATTGGTTTTCAGTGGGAAAATGAAATGTTCATACTTTTAGATAATAAAAATCAAAAATATTTCCCTTATCATTTACACATTTGTAAAGTAGGCCACGTCTACATAGTATCACAGAAATTGAAGTTTTGGTGCAGAATTATAGTGAATTGAGAAAAAAGTTACACTCTGTTTCAAAAGACAGTTGCACTTCATATTTATCAAAGCAATGAAACAAATTATTTAGATATTCAGTTACCAGCTCTACTACACTTGCCTTGTCAATCATCTCTTCAGAGTCTGTAATGTTTTTAGTCTTCTGTGTGGGAGAATAGCACACTTCAAGTGTTGGGCATACAAGAAAACAGAGTATTTCAACCTTGGATCCAGTAATGTTGCCAGTACATAAATTTCATTTTCCTCCATTCCTGCATATCAAAGTTTGAGAAATGTCTTGTCATTAAATATGCCCTGCAAGCGATAATTAAGTGGTGCTGGTTTGTCTAGTTGTTTTACAATACTGTTCACCAATGAAATTACAAGTTCTTCAGACACTGTCATATTTTCTGAACTAACCACCTGCGTAGCACTATCAAATAACTTCAGGACACAGACAATGATTTACATTAGTTCCCAGTTGATTGCAGACATGTCAACCGAATATTTCAGATCAACGCTTGCAAATATGAGTGAACTTTACTGATCTAGCAATCTGCCCATCATATGCAATGTATTATTCCAATGTGCAGGCTCATCCTGTACGAGTTTACGTATCTTTACATCTACTGTTGTTTGTGCAGCTGAAAGTATTTTGTAAGCTTGCCCAGAGTGTTGAAAACTGACTACAATTCATCGACACTTGGCAGCCAGGTTAGAAACGGATTTAACAGATAAAACTGCATCCTTGATGACAAACTGAAAAGTATGTGTAAGACATTGGATATGAGAAAAACACCCAGTTCCATTGTACCTTTAACATTTCTAGCATTGTCTGTTATAACTGCATGAACTTTGTGCAACAAAGTCCAGTCTGAAAGAACAGTCTTCAAGAATTCTACTATTGCAGCACTTGTATGCTTAGTCTATGGAAAATAGGATTATTTTCAAACAACTGTGAGTCATTTCATACTCACTATCCAGAAAATTTACAGTGACACTCATATAATCGTTGTTTGCAGCAGATGTCCATAAATCTGTTGTGTCATGTGAAGACTTTGGGCAAGTGAAGCAACAACCTTGACTTCTTCATAGATAATGGGATTTGTGCAAATGCTTTCGTTTTGGGATTATGTAACGGTTCTCAAGATAAGCCATTAGTGTGCCAAAATCTTCACCATCATTTGCATTTTGTTGCTGCTTGAGTTTTTCTTCATTGTATATTTCAGTTTGATGTACTTTCAAATGTTTTTTGTGATACTTGTTGTACCACGTAGTGCTCCACGAGAAATGTCATGTTTGCAAATTCTACATATACAAATGCACCATTATTCTCAGAAATTGTGTATTATTGCTGTACATCACTCTTAAACCGCTCCATTGATACACTTGCTTTGTAACTCAAACATACTAAATAATATTAATTGGAATATCCGCAAAAAACAAAGTAGGTCCATAATAAACTTAGCAGTCGCAACCACTGTTTTGACAAATTTGTGTTCAATAATGTAAATAAGTAATGTAATAGGCACAGTCAAACACCTGTAAAACTGCAATGTGCCTTCCTTTTCCTTTGTTTTAAAAGTGATGTTTCAACATGGTAGAGTGTTTGCAATGCTGTCTATTTGTTACGTTACTTTATTTTCTGCTGACTCCTCGTTTAGTTTGTTTATTTTTTGTAACGAACACCAGGAATGAGACAGTGGATTAACCAATTTTCTTGTTGTGTATCTCATCTAGTTAAGCCTTACTTACACAGTATTGCAGTTTCAAATAGCTGTGTATTTAATACAAGTGTCTGTGCAATTATTTCATTGAGTCAGTAGTGGTTTATAAAAACGAGGGCATAAACTTTATTATGTCTCGTTATTTAATATAAAAAACTTTGTTGAGAAAAAGATGTCATACACCAGTTCTCCTAGACCAGTGTACTAGCTCGATGATAACCCAGCCAAAAAGGCAAGGTTAAAAGCTGGTACATGTCTCTTTATATGTAGTTAAGTACAGTGGAATTTACTGGCGGTACTTTTGTAGGTTATGTTACATTGTAGACCCAATTTGGAATTTCCACAGACACTGGCGAATTTAAAAAGGTTAGTCCCGAAATAATGTAATTCACTATAATCCAAGACTTCTCGTTTATTAGATTTCAGTTTACATCAACACAAAATACACTTTTCAAGTCTTAGCAAGGTGGATCCGGTTCACAGAAAATTAAAAGCAGAAGTGCAGCATGACTACATCAGAATATTAGACGAGGCAAAGTCAGAAAATTCACAACACACAGAATACAAACGTGGCAAAGAAGGGTGAGTAGCCATACTGGCTCTCCGCACCTAACGGCCTACATGTGCTGGTGGTGTAGAGTTCAAAAGATGTCCCAAAAAAAAAAAGGTTAAAGAATAATGGCCACAGTTCTACCCGTACATGTTAAGTTTGCCACTCCGAAACTTCACTTCATGTAGAAAATTTGGGCCGCAGCCCCGCGCACGTCCTAACCGGCTCGCGTCACGACTTTGATTAAAAATGACGGAGGCAAAACATTCCAGAACGAAGGGCGAAGGGGCGCCACATGCCGTGCTCTTATAGGCTGGTTTTCGGTGGGACGGCCCTCATCGTTCATTCCATTATCTAGAACCCTCTAATGCAAAACTAAAAACTATGCAATAAAAGCAAACAGCACCAAAACTCCCACGAGAAAAAAAAAACGGAACAGAAAGAGAAAAACAAAGCTACCGCCTCCTACCAAGGCCACCTGGCAATAACAACAAACATCAAACACTGTCTGAAATCTAGAACATTTGTGAAACAAAGAGTTGCATTTATACTCTTCCTTTCTGGACCTGGGACCACTGAAATAAAAGTTATAATTTTAAATATTATATTATAACATTTAGATTCCATAAAATACTAATTCACCACTAATAAAAAACCCCTTACCCTGCGTTGCTACATTACCCTCCTCCCCAACTACTTGAAAAATATGTGAAGGTTTTTTTTTTCCAAGTAGTTCCTACCTGACCATAACCCTGAAAACAGAATTCACCAGAAGATATGCAGATAAATTCCATATAACAATATTATAATCTGTAAGCACTTTTCTTGTAGATAAAACCAGAGATGACCAAAACATACTAACACAGAATAACCGTATAGCATAATAATTTTGAACAAGAAATATGAACAAATACTAATTACTTACAAGTTCATACATAGGACTATTGTATATTATACACAATTCCAAAACTTCAAGCAAAATGTCCTTATGTTATTTTCTTTTAATAATTCCTAAAAAATAGCCTCATGATAACATACAGATTATCAGTTACTACAAATGTCCAATGATTGTAATATTAAATCAGGGTTCTCTTATTATATTGGGTGACTTCAATGTCCCAGGTATAAACTGGGTTGACCATCACTCACAGGACATCACTCAACATGCAACAAAACTAAAGACAAGTAAATTACTCAACTTCACAGCAGATCTCAACCTGAAACAGCTGAACTCATTAGTTCCCCCAACACATGCCTCGTCAATACCGAAGATGCAGCAGTTCACTCAGCAAAGGATGCTTTAGTTCCTGAAGACAGACATCATGAAGCCTTAATAATCTCCTGTGAAGTGCAAACACTTTTTTCGAGTTACAGTGCTTCGAGTAAACCACTTTACAACAAAGGAAACTATCTTCCCCTTCTATCTCACCCTCTGAAATCACAACTGGGATAATCTTTATCAGCTCAAATCAGTCGATGAAAAAGTATATCATCTCACCAGCACAGTCAAAGAAGCTATAAACAATTTTATACTTACTTCAAAGAAGTCAAGTTCTTTATAACTTAAATGGTTTTCAAAAATATTAATATTTGCTCTCAAACAAAAAAATCATTAGCATAAATTAATCAGACGTACTTATAATCAGAACTACTATTTACTTTTTGCACACTATCGTAAAGCAGCTAAATCCCTCTTAAAAAGTGATGAAAATAAATTCTTTAGTCAAGTCAGTGATAAATTAAAAAAAAAAACTTAGGAAATTCTGGCAGTATGTGAAAACTATGAGGAAGAATTATAACAGTGATATATATCTCATTTTCAATAACACCCAAATAACAGATGGTCAAATTGCTAACTGTTTTGCAGATAATTTTGCTTCAGTCTTTTCCAACTTGCAATACACCCGAAATTCTCAGTCACACTCTTTCACCTCATTCTACCCCATACTTACATATTATCCCATCAATGGTACAATGGAGCATCAAGCAACTTAAACCTTCATTATCTAACGGACCCAATGGCATTCCCAACTTCATCATCAAAGGCTGTGCAGATATTTTTATTCCTATTCTCACACACATTTACAACCTCTGCTACACCAGCAGGCACTTCCCCACTTTATGGAAAACAGCAATAGTTATCCCTACCCACAAAAAAGGGCCTAAGACCAACTGTGATAACTACAGACCAATTTCTTTACTTTGCACATTTTCGAAAAAAAAATTGAGAAGATCCTTCTTCAACACATTATTTTTCATACTCATAATCACCTTTTTTCCTTTCAGCACGGCTTTGTACCTAAAAAAACAACCAGCACTAATTTGATTGAATTCTACTCTCCGGTTTACCAGACTGTCATTTCAAGGGAGCAATCAGACGCTATATACTTTGATTTTTCCAGAGCTTTTAACACAGTTGATCATAATTTACTTGTTAACAAATTACATTCTGCTGGGATCCATGATAACACTATTAAACTAATATCTAATTACCTAATCAATCGTAACTTCAGAGTAAAGATAAATTCTAATTTATCACATCAGAAACCTATCACATCCGGTGTTCCCCAAGGAAGCAGCTTATCACCTCTTCTTTTCATTATCTTTGTGAATGACATTTCAAAAGTTGTTAAACACTCCAAAATTGCTCTTCTTGCTGATGACCTAAAATTAAGCAGAAAAATTCCAACTATAGAAGATTGCTTGTTATTTCAAGAGGATATCTCTTCAGTCGCAACCTGGTGAAAGGATAATTACATGACCCTTAATCCTGACAAAATGCAGCTCATCAGCTTTACCAGGAAACATAAACTAATCAAATTTCCCTACTTACTTCTTAACATTTTTACTACGAGTTTCAGATACATTATATACTGGTAGTATGGCAATACTTTTCTAAATCTTTCAAACAGTCTTCAGACATAGCAGTTACCGCACTCGTTGAATCAACAAGTATCTTCAAATTTTTTCCTACAGATATCAAACACCCTTCAATGTACGGACATAAACTCCTTTTTTCCTGAACCATGATTGCTTCTGCCTGATTTTTTTCAAGCAAGATTTCAAATTCTGTATGGATCTCATAATTACAATTTTGACTTTTCTGATACTATGTATGCAATACCCCACAACACTTATTTTTCCCCTCTAGTCTGTCTAAGGAGGCATTCGGGCACAATCACCCATTTCTACAAGTTTAAATTTGGTTCCCTTTCTCTTTGCTCATCTCTTTCATTTCTGTGATTATTCCTAGCATGTCTCTGATCATCCCTACCTTGCCTTCGATTGTTCAGTACTCTACCCCCTCCCCCCATTATCCTCATGATTTACACCACGCCTCTCTCTGTTAGCCCTTCTCTTTGCTCATCCCTTTCTTGATTATTTACTCTGTCATTCTCTTCACCTTTGTCCCTATTATCTCGTTCTCTCCTTCTCAATCCCTCCTATCAGTATCTTCTAACATTGTAATCAAACCGTCAACATTTTTAGATCTACTCCCTAAAATATAGTTTCGGATTGCCCATGTAAAATGATGTGTTATATGTGAAATAAAATATTCTTCAGTCATTCCCTCATCTGAATACCTGGTCTGCAAATGTAGTTGCTGTACATAATTTCCATAGGCCCACTTTGTGGTCTGTATTTTCCTGCAAACATATACTTTAAAAAGTCATCTTGTATGTAAATTCCCCAGTATTTCTGCAAAAAAGCTGTTTGTGCTTCTGAAATATTTACCCAGTCAGTTTCTTTCCAATAAGCCCATTGGGCTGCATCACCCTCTAAGTGACAAACAGCTGTACTTTTTGATCATCTGACCCCCAGAGAATTTAGCACTCTCTCACATTTGTGTATGATTTGTATAGGGTTAGGCCCTCTGTTGTCTCCATGAAATTTTGGTACTGTTCTCTCCAAAGTCAAAATGTCATCAGAAGTCAATGAAGTGTGGTTTCCTGTTAGGCCATAGCCCTACCTACGCAACTGTTTAAAATTTTCATCACAGTGTTGTTTACATTTGCTCTGCAGTTCCTTTACCTCTCCTCTAATATTCTCTAAATGCTGGCCAATGACTGGACTCTTGACTAAATGATTTTTATACATTTGCTTGAAATTACTTTCTGCTTCCTGCACCTGCCTCTCAAATCTGTGTATGTCCCTAACATTCTCATGAATTTTAATCCAACATTGTTCAATCTATTTTGTATTTATTGAAATTTTTTTCCCTTGCCTATTGGCATCCTGTAACATATGTTGCTGAGCTGGGATGTTTTCTACAACAGTTTGTAATTTCTAACCATTTTGTTCAACAAGTTTTGTCCTAACCTCACAATCTTTAATTACATTTTCGTTTGCCTGTACTTTTGCGACGTTTCGCTCTTGTACAAGTATCTGAGCTCCACTCATCACAAATGAAGCACACCAGTCCTCCTAGACCAGTTTACTAGCTCGGGGATAACCCAGCCAAAATAGGCAAGGTTATATGCTGGAACACATCTCTTGATCGGTGGTCACGTACTCCAGAATTTATTAGTAATAATTTGTAGGTTATGTCATACAGTAGACCAAATTTTGAATTTAACAGTCACAGTCAGAATTTTTAAGAAAAGGTTCATCCCGAAATAATATACTTTACTATTTTCCACTATTTCTGGTTTATTATATTACTGTTTACATCGGCACGAAATACATTATCCCAGTCTTGGCACGGTAGATCCGATTCACAGAAAGTTATAAGCAGAATCACAGCATCTCCATATCAGGCGTTTAAATTAGGCAAGAAATTTGCACACGGTGAATACACACGCGGCGAAGAAGAGCGAGTAGCCATCCTGGCTCTCTGTACCTAGCGGCCTACATGCACGGGCGTAAAACGAATTTGGTAGATCTAAAGGTTGTTCAAAAGAAGGTTAAAGAAAAGAGACCGCGGTGCTACCCGTGCATGTTAAGTTTTCACTCCCGAACTTCACTTCATCAAATTTTCTTGGGCCGCAGCCCCGCGCACGTCCGCTCTGGATCGCGTCACGACTTATTCTCCAACATGGCAGAGGCAAACATTCCAGAACGAAGGGCGAAGGGGCGCCACACGCTGTGCTCTCATTGGCTGGTTCTCGGTGGCGTGACCTTCGTCATTCGTTCCATGATCTAGAACCCTCTAGGGCACAATTATCAACTACGCATTAAATAAACAAACGGCGCCAAAATGCCCGCGGAAAAAACTAGAACACAAAAAGAAAACAAAGCTATTGCCTCCTACCAAGGCCACCTGGCCATAACTATTAACATTACACCCTAACTAGAACATTCAGGAAAATGACTGTGTCTCTACTCTCCCTTTCCGAAACCGAAACCACTGAAAATAATCTTACAAATTTAAACAAATTAGAAAATTATGATCACTTAAGACATTAACTCACCAAATAAAATAAAACTCCCTGTCTTGCAACGCTACACTTTGCTTGCTATGTTCTGTACCTCGCCCTCATACTGTACAACTCTTTGCTTTAAACCCTCACAGATAATATTACATCTCTCTCATCTAATCCCTAAACTCAGCAAATATTTTATCCTGTTCAATTTGTCGTTTCTTCTGTTCTGCCTAAAATTTGAAAAATGATCCTTAAGCACTTCTAATATTAGTGTAAATTAGTTTTTGTTTCCCTCGTTTGACGTATGAACTTGATCCCCTGATTCTGTAGTCTCCTAATATTTCCTACCCTCTACATCCTTTACAGAAAAACCATTAAAACAAGTTTCCCCTTTCGACATCTTGACTTCAGAATTTTCAAATGTCAAGGTTAACAATTAGCAAACTAAAAAATACAAATTCCTCACCCTTTACCATAATGAAATTTAAAGTAACATAAAATTTTCAACATATCAAAAATATTAACCTTATATCCAATACAATTAGCATTAAAATTTACAATTTACTTCCACGAAAGTTTTGTATTTTACACCACTTTTAGCTTTGCACTATTGTTTGTTAAATATAATTTTATTGTTACCATCACGAATAAAACAGAGGTTTTTCATTTTGTTTTCCAGCTAACTTGATTTTCACTGTGAATTTAACTATTTACTTTTTAATAACTTCGAAATACAAAAATTGCACACAACTTTGACTAATGATTACTTATACTTGTGGTTTCCCAGTGTGTTGCTCCCTCTATGTTCTCAGCATCAGATCCACTTCTCATGGGTCGTTGTTTTCCCTGTACTGATTGCTGTCTCCCGCAGCAGGCTGACCATACTCCCTCAGGAAGTGGAAAACCTTTGTCGTTCAGGTATCTGCGACACATTGGGCTGCCAAATGTCGCACACCAGTCCTCCTACATCGGTGTACTAGCTCGATGATAACCCAGCCAAAAAGGCAAGGTTAGAAGCTGGTACATGTCTCTTGATTTGTAGTCAAATACTCCAGAATTTACTGACAGTACTTTTATAGGTTATGTTATACTGTAGACCCAATTTGGAATTTCCACAGACACACTACCTCCTACGAAGGCCCCCTGGCCATAACAACAAACATTACACCCTATCAGAAATCTAAAACATTCGGAAAACAAAGAAGTGTGCCATTGCTCTTCCTTTCTGGAACCGAGACCGTTGAAATAAAAGTTACAATTTTAAATATTATATTATAAAATTATGATTACATAAAATACTTATTCACCAATAATAATAAACCCTGTGCCCTGCAATGCTACAAAGAGTGTAAAAAATAAAGTTTTTTCATGGAAGTTTTGTATTGTGCATGCCGCACAGCTGCATGAGATAACATAGCAATACATTTGGCAGTATCATCAGTTACTGCTTGAGACATTTATTTTCAATGTAATTATAGGTAGTGTTCAGATATTGTAGAATATTTTAAGTACCGAATTTTACATTCATCACTGCATTATCATTGGAAAATACAGAAAAAATTTGTTATTTATTTACTATTGTACCATAAAACAGTATTATTGATGTCATATGGTGGTGCTGAGAATCACGCTATATTTGTTATCTTCCAACTTTGTTTATATTATGACGGAGTTGAAAAGCCCTCCAAATGTATTTGTTGTTTGTAAACTGCTTGTAATCAACTCACGTTGTATATTCATTAAGTTTCTCATCATTTTTACATGATAAAATAGGAGCTGGTATGAGAATCCATCATGCTTTGCAAATCAATCACGGTTTCTTTCTTGCAATCCACACTTGCATGCGCAGTGAAAAACTTAATCTTCAACTGTAATAATCACTAAGTTTTTATGTAATTTAATAGTTGTTAACAACACAGCCTGTACCGGTAAAGTTCAAATGTTCAATCCCGCAATTGAAGCATGTTACACAATTTTTTTCCGACAGTATTGTAAAATTTTTATTTGACTAGGCATCAAATTTTTTTGGCATGTAGTGTCAGTATTGTCGATACACCTCAATACCACTAGTTTCGAGTGTTGGAATCGGCCCATCCCTATTTAAAATAATAATTTCTACACAGATTTTATTATTTTATTAATAAACATTTGGTTTTATAATTATGTAAATAAGAATAGTAAATGTTAGTGATTGTTATATTAAATTTCTTCCATTGATATTGATCTTATTTTTTTATTTTAAGCACATGATTTTATTATTTTTGACAGCGAAATTTGTTGTGTGTTATTTTTTGCTAGTGGTCGACTGCCAAATTCAAGTGAACTGCTTCAGAAGGAAGAAACAGTGCGATTAAAACGCTGTATTTACTCTTTGCAAAGAGATGGGCTGCCTCCAGTAACTACTCACAATATTGTTGATGATTGGAATGATCCAGTGTTGAATTCTGTGCGACGGTGCCAACTGTTCAACACAATACATGATCGCGTTAAGGTAAATATTGTGTTGTGCTTCTTGCGGTAGTAATGCTTGCATATGGCTAGCTGAGGACTTATATCCACAACTATTGCCAGGGATTAGCCATCTCTTACCAAAAGCAATTACTGTTATTGCCAACTGAGCAGGTATGAAAATTACAACAAAACAAAATACGGCCATTCCAAGATAAATACGCCTAAGTATTATAAATTTTAATTACCTAACTGTAACTTATTTACACATAAAACACATCTGGGTAGAACAAATTGAGAGCAATAATAAAAAAAATTATTTGTTTTTTGTTGAGATCAAACTTTAGGCCTCCAAAGATGCTGGTCTTAGCTCATTACTTGATGCCAATATTCTTCCTCAGGTTGGTACCCATTGTGCACTTTCTTAACTCATAGCTGTGAAAAAATAAAAAGAATGTAGCTATATATGTCCCATACAGAACTAAATAAAGTGTAAATTTTTGTCTGAAGTTAGTAAAAGAAGATAACAATACAATAATCCAGGGAATTTAGGTACGTACCATTCTTTTAACGTTAACAAACATAAAAAGCTTCTAACTGACATAGTTTTTAAGAAAATGTGGTTCGGTGTGGAACAGTTCCATATGGGACAGTTTTGAACAGAACCATAAAATATGTTTTATAGTTTATATATTTTTCCAAATGAAAAAATTAGAAGTCAAATATCATGTAAGTATTTATAATGGCATAATTACAATTTATTTTGGATGCAATGTGTTGATAGAAAAACTGCCAAAACAGGTTGAGTGCACAGGCAGTATTTCAGAGGCAATTTCTAAAATAAAAAAATATAACTTCCAACTTTCAAATTCTACTGCTTTGTAAAAAATACTCAGTCCAAAGAGTTTCGCAAGCTTCAACAGCAGAGCACCTCAAATCTATAGTTGTTCTGCAAATAGATTTTGCAAGAATTTCTCTTTGATATCCCAAGATGAAATGTACAGCGATTAGCAATAGTAATCACTGTGCCAATTTCACGAACCAAGGTATGAATTGGTTTGCAAACTAATAAATCATAAAATATGTGACATAGTTACCTTTTCCAAAAATCGTGTAAAATTAAGTAACTCGTAATACTTTTCTCATATGTTCTTGACACAGTATGAAAGCATTATTCCATTTTATTTTTAATTATGAATGAGAAAACAAGTATTCTGGGTTTAGCAGCACATAACCCTGAAATTAAATTTGGGAAAGGCCAGTTATATATAAGAGTTTTGCTCCACTGTATATTTTTTTAATGTAAAAAATACCATAGCTTACACTCATTAATACTTGCGGAATTTCTGAAGTCAGATGTTCAGTTATGCACAACAGTCAACGCTTTAAAAAATCAATAAAATTGGATGGTACAGAGAGAAAATGCAACATTTACTAGGAATAATGTCCTATTATGTGCAATATTCTGAAAATCAAAATGTAATTGATAATCTGTTATTCTGTAGTAATGTATTGATAAAAGTATTTGACATTACCGGTAATCAAGTGCAGCACGTATTTAATATCGTCAAGCTTCGGATTAGAGATGACTTTCCCGTGAGGGCATATAGGTATAGGCGGTTCGGGATAAAGTAAGCACTCAAAAAAGCCCTGCTAAAGTTCTGTTTTCAACCAGTTCGATTCTTTCCGCACTTAACGGCTAATGATAGTACATGTCTAACCTCTCTGGACACGTCACTTTAAGGTTGCGCGTGTAAGAGAAATTGTGCAGTCAGTATGAATCGATACAGTTTGATTACAAAAAAAACTATTAATTACATAAAATACAATTATTTATATTTCGGTTGATTTTGTTTCTGTATTGTTGTATATAAATAGAAAAATTCGCAGAACTTTGTTTCGTAATTTTGCTGCCAACCATAGAAGTAGTAAGGCAACTATAGTTAATGTTGAAATATATGCAGTAACGGTTAGTGATATTTTACAGAGGTTAAATTTTTAGTGCTCACTGTATCCCGAACGACTTATACGAAGTAGTCTTCCTCATTGTTTCTTTTCTTCTTTATGTTCACGATATTCCTGGCTTGGTCATTATGATTGGTTTTATGTACAGCTTTAATGGATTATCCTTTTCAACAGTACTAATTAATTTTATTCCCTGTGGTGCCAATCTTCCGATTAGCAATGTTTTTTTTTTGTGCAAATAAAAAAAATTGCCTGGTTTTTTTCCCCTTGTATGTTCTCATAACATGTATGTAGTCTTCTGGCCACATTTTTAGAGCCTGTTCAAAATCACTTAACGCGGCATTGTTTGGTATAAATGTAAGCACTGGAGTTAGGAACCTTAAAGGTAGTGTCGTAAGAGAGAGGAATGAAAAACCCTTTTTGTTGAGCTTTAATTTAAAAACTGCTTCTCAAAAATACATTTTAATGGCATAAAATAATAACATTGCTACATGGAAGCCATGTTGAACTGGAACTACAATTCAGAAATAATTTTTAAATTGAGAGATTCACAAATGTTACTATTATTATTTTCAAGAACTTCTCTTTTAATGTTTAAAAAAATTTGAAAATACCTTTATATTTTTCAAAACCTAACTTAGGTTGTTCACTTATAGTTGTAGTTATTTATAGTTCCGAGAGTGGCTTGCTTTCAAAAAACACATTGTTTGTTACATTTAGACAATAGTGAGATTTGTACCTTGATATTATATTTATTTTGAACAGCACCTCCTCAACCCTTTCCTCTTCAATCTTATTATGGTCACCTTATCACTGTTTTGGTCAGATATTTTATTAGAATGCAGTGTTTACATTTTGGGGAGAAATCTGACTCTGTACAAACCATTCACGGCAAACCACAACACAATTTTCTCCTTTATGAACATTTTTCCCCATTTAATCAGAGTTGATTGTTGTTGTAAAATTCTTTATGTCCTGTTTCTTCCATTACATTGTCTGAGTGTTATTTCAGACATTTGCAGAAATAGAACATTGACTCCTTTGATTGCTTCAAGGTTGAACTATCTTAGATATCTTAGATTAATTTATTTCTTGCTTTTACTTTTTGTAGATGCATTTTGTAAGGCATGTATTGATAAATTTCTTCTGTCACACATATTAAGAAAAATTTGTAAAACTGACAAACTATATTCTATTTTTTGGGGACATAGTTTGTTTTAAATACTATAAAATAAATTCACCTTATTCTGATTCCACACTTGGTTTCAACTTAACACTTGAATCCCTATTGTAAAACCACTTGTGCTTGAATCAGTATTGTTAAACGAGAGGTATGTACTTGGATCACTATTTCTAAACAAATGGTGCTTGGATCTTTATTGCTTAAATGTAAATATGAGATAGAGTGATGGCACTTGGCTTAGTTACAGATAGCTATCAGCAATTGTCAGCTGTAGCATGGATAATTTTTTGCTAAGCCTAAATAGTCCTGGCTGCATGCAATGAAGCTGTAATCTCAAAATTTTTGCCTTGGCACTTGGATCACTATTGCTAATCACCATTCAAATAGTATGCCCATTGGACTCTTGAACTAGTGACAATGTTTATTAGTTGTGCTTGAATTGGTAACAAAATTATTAGTGACAGCTTTTCACACAAAAAAATATCCATCAGGGTATTCTTGTACAAGATTGTTACAGATCTTTAGAACAAGTTTCCAATTCTTTGAACGCTGTCTGTATTCTCTTGTGGGTTTTCTTCCCAGTTTAAAAATTAATACTCACCATATCCCCTATGCTTATTTAGAAATAATTTGATTTATGTACACTGGTTAGTTTTTGCTACATCGCTAAGTAAATGATCTGTTGATGTGATTGGGGGTGCATTAAAACACGTGGGTTTGGAATGTAATCAGGTCCAGGTAATACAATTTCTTAAAAGCACACAAGTTTTACGAGCATGCCAAAAGTGAAACAAAATGGATGACACTCTTCTACAAACCCAAAGAAGATCTACTTGCCTATGAACAGTCAATATATAATTGGAAATAGTTGCTCCCAAAATTCAGCATAAATTTCATATTGCCATATTGTAACTGTAAAAACATCTTTGTCACCAGGGCAGTCACATCCAAAATGACAAGCCATCCCATTGTCAAAGTTGCATCAAGACTCTTAGTTGCATGGGGGCGAAATGAAGAGAGACTGTGTTCAGGAGAAGGTTAGGAAGACCCATAAGTGCCAGTTCCGCAGTTTTAGCTCGGCGAAACGCGAGCACGAGATTTCTTTCTCAGGTCGTGTGGCCGACGACCATGTGGCTGTCCCCAAGATGCATTACTGATGTTGGAGATCTTCAGCCTGGCGACTTTATACGTACATACACACACTTAGCCCCTGTTTAGGCCAGGGCCACGCCTCTTTAACACTGAAATGGACAAAATTTTCTGGGTTCAGCCCAAATCCTAAATACAAGAATGAAAAATGCTATTGATGCTATGAATTTAATAGTACATGATGTAGTTCAGAGTTCTTACAACTATGACCACGATTACGACAGCGGTTCAGCCCCTGATATTACTAACTGTTACACTTAAAAACCTATAAAAAGTTCAGAGGCAGTGCAATAGCCATTCTCCTGAACGTGTGCACTGCACTGTGGTCAAACGTACAAGCCCCTGCTTCTGGGAGATGGTGCATAGAGGGCGCAGCATCTCCCACCAAAACATAACAAAATGAAATTAGATGAAGTGATGGTGGTGACCAAATGAATTCATTAGATGCAGTTAATAATTAAAACATATTACATTATTTAAGACACTAGCAAATTTAAAACAACCCAATGGTAAAATTATAAAACCTGGTAACCGTCTTAATTAAAATGGAATCGATTATTGCAGTATTGCTCATTAACTAATCCTTTTGTATCACTATACAGAAATATGTGAACTCATTTTAACACTTCGGATTTTTAAAATTTCATTTTATGCATATAAACTGAATCATAAAACATGCAATTTACAGCTTTATTATTACACAAGTTGTCACACCAAAAAGCAATAAAACTCACGTTCAACTGAGTTAAATGGGAGTAAAATCAACCAAAACTAAAGCACAAAAAATATTAAAACAAAGTATTTAAGACCATGAATTGTTATGTATCGGACAAGTATCTAAATTAATGTAAGTAACAGAAATGAGATTAGTTGGTTTGTCAGCTGCGGTTATCAGTTCTACACAACACACCACAATCTATATTGTACTGATGTACTATTTGTTTACCGTCTCCTCCAGATATGTATCATTCAACCATTCCAAAAAAGAGAAATTGTTTTTTTTTTCCAGGGGGGTTAACCTAAGTTTCTCGGAATTGACATCTCAATCGGAAAATAACGACCAGGGCCTCTTTGTTAGAATATGAGGCCAGTAGCAACGTAAATCTCAGTCTACCTATCCGCTTATTTTTTTGTTTAGTTAAAGTCACGGCCTTGGTTGAAGTGACAATGTGAAATTATAGGCCTCCCTCCATACTATCTTGCTGGACTGCTTCGTCATAGATCAGTGACGTGTTTACACACACTGTACACTTGAAATAAATTTCACAGATATCATCAATGTTAATGGGAACTCAATAAAATCATTTAACTTGTTTGAAAGTGAGGCCCTGTAGAATGTGCGGCCCAGGACACAAACCCCTTTCTGCCTCCCTTTTTTTTATAATTTATTAAGCCCTTGTTTTTTTTCGATATTGCGCCGGCCTCTAGCGTAGTGGGTTAAGCGCCAGTTTACGGTGTGAGAGGCGCTGGATTCGAATCCTTGCTCGGGCATGGATGTTATGTTCTTTCTCCTCACTTCACCATCATCGGCTTGCAAGACGTCGTTAAAGGGCTGTAAAACCCTCTCACCACCTTGCCCACATTGCAATGCAAACCAATGGCTTTTAATTTTTTTATTAATGTGCGGAACAAATTGTTTTGCAATCTTGAATTAGTCGCGCATACCAGAACAAAATATTTTCCCTTTAGGTGCCATTGTGACCTGTAGTTAGAGTCCAATTAACAAGTATCACGCTGAAGTGTTTATTTATGACGCACATATGTGTATGGCTCGCGCGGTGAAGCGGGAGGAAAGATAAAGAAGGGAGATCTGCCTGCTGAGTTGCATCTCCAGTCGTGCGCCTCGCTAGCAACATTTAACCACATGGAACTTGCCAGATATTTTACCGTGGGATTATTAAATGCTAAGTAGCGATGAGAACTGCGTTTAAAGCTTAATACTCTTTTTAAATAAAACGTGATGGATTTAAATGAGGCAGACAAAATTTTGTTATGTTTTTTTACCTAAAAATTAATTTAATTAAAATTAATTTTGTTTTTTGAAATTTGGTCCGAGTTATCCGAAGTCCGGGAAATCGAGGTCCGAGTTATCAAGGGTTCACTGTAAACATAAAGTCACCATACCCCCTCTATTATCCCTTCCCCGCCTCCACTCTGTCCAGCAAGTATTTTAATTAGCTGTTAGTCACATTATGAATTCCCCTCTCCCTTTCTCCTACTTTATCACCACTTTCTTATCCATCGTCTAAACAACATTTCATTATAATTCTCACTAAACCAACATGACATCTATGTTTTCTCATAGCAGCTAGATGATCCTGAGAATTAATGACAGTCAATTGAGACTATGTATTGATAGTTATTTTCAAAAATAATGTATAGTTTTTTGAAATAAAATAGTGTTAAAATAATTTTAAAAACTTTATTTAAATGCCATTAATGAATACTACTGAAACATCACTTCCTTCTTAGCTGTATCTAATCGATTCCCAGTAAAATCAATCAATAAAATATTAAAAACCTTTTAGCCAATATTTTTTATTCTTATTCCTCTGACTTTATTTAGACTCCTTTGACTACACTCACCCTCCTACCAACTTAGCTAAAAGTCTTTCAATTTCCTATAAAATCAATCAATTGCTTAAAATTAATAAATTGTTCTGGATACTTACATATGCAAGACTCTTCAACTACTTTCAAACATGATGTACACCATCCGAACAACATTACTCCATCGAAGAAACTGACATGTCATTTCATAGCCATACTACTTATGCTTAACTCACCACCCCTATACCCTTGCACCACCACTACCACCACCCACACACCCAATGCCCCACCTCCCCAACTCTACCTTCACTTTCCGACGTTCCTGTCAGAGCTTGTCTGAACTGATCGTTACACTCTTCTGCAGTACATATACGCAGATATGACTTTTTCTCTGCTTAGCGAGCAGTGTCATATAAATGACAACTCAAAGCTATGCAAATAGAGCCAACATCCATACCAGATCAACTATTTTAGTTTCATACATTACTATTTTCTATCCTGTCCTTACTCTTTTTGCACAAAAAAAAAAGTATTTCATTCATAATAATTATTCTCGTCGAACTCCCAGGCTAAATAAAACGCTTGTTTCCCCAAACATTATATTTTATTTACATTTAATCTATAATCAACTACTTGTAACATAAACTCCACGACCCTTGAAAATATATTCAGTCTTCACTTTAAAATAATCACAGTCATGTGATTTTGAATCAAAGGGAGCCCAAGGGATTTCATGAAGTCAAATGTAGGTGTCTTCCGGATATTTTTGTAATGACCAAACAAAATGTAAGCATTATTGCAGCTCACAGCTATCAAATGGTAAAAAATGGCTAGAGGCCATCTTCATGTTCTCCTATTTGCAGAGTAATTGCTGACTTTCATGTCAAAGGGTGCCCACCCCTGATTTTGGGCATTATAGAATGATACAATTTCTGGTTTGTCATTCTCTGCAACCGTGTGAATACTATGGTGCATTGATGACAACAGTACAATAGGTTTAAACTTCTTGGGTACACACGAGACAAGTGTATACTCTTTAGTGAAACCATAAATACTTGAACAAATTGGCCTGCTCTTAGTTGGCAAAAGCTCATGTGGTATTTCTGACTTTTTAGTGTCCCGACAGTTGTCAGTTTATTTTTCCACAGTATGTCAGCAACTTCACCCAACATAAACCAATTATCTCAAGTAACATTTTGGCTTGAACCATTCAGGCATTTTGTAAGTCTAATCACTGCTTGTGTTGGCTTCTTGAGCTTTTTTTCTTCTTCTCTGAGTGTAGCACCATCAGTACATTTGCCTACATAGAGATAACCATTCAACAGATAAGAGTCACGAGCATAAGTGAGGCACATGATTTTTAGTCCATATTTTGAAGGTTTGTTGGGAAGATACATTCTGAACAGACACGTACCTCTTGGGAACAAGTGTTTCATCCACACATGCGAAAGCACCTATAGAGTAATTACTCTTGCAATTGGCAATGAATTTTTCGAACAAATCTGAAATAGCAGCAGCTGACACAAAATTACGACTGGAGAGATGGTGGAGCCGGCAACTCCATTCGTCCACAGATGGTAAAGACCTGATGGGAATGGAGGCCTCCCAACTTTCTTCGGGATGGATCTCCTCAAGAGCTCGCCCCATACCACGAAGAGACTTTATATCGTATACACATGTGTTGACAAATACTCTCCCGACAAAAATGAGAGAGTCACAAGAGGGAGAAGATCAGCCGAGAATCCAGCTCTGTGTAGAGAATATTACACCTCTTTTCCGACATAACTGCCCTAAAAATAGGGCTTTTTTGTAGGCCCAGTAGAAAAAAGGGATTTCAGAGATTCCCTAGAAGATTTGAAAATACAACAAAGAATCAGTATTCCTAAAAGAGCTTTTATCTCGTCCAAGTTTGTAAGTTTCAATGAAAGATCATCTTGGTTTCCTAATTTCTCACGAACAGAATTTAGTTTGTAGTTTGCCCGTGTTGCGATTTCATCTAGCATATTGTCTGTGGAAAAAAAAAATGTTGTCTGGAGTTGGGTTTTCCTTTAGTTTTGAAATTCTAATTTTATAATGTTTCTCTCACTTCTATTGTCTATGCTCACTGGCCGCAAACTTCAAGATTAACAGTTTCTTTTTCCTATGTATGTTATAGGATCACTTATTTCTTTTTCAGTTTCATGTTCAGTCACTTCACCCAGCAGCAAATTGGCTTTTCCACGACCCGTGTTGTTGTGGCTGTCACCTTCATGTTACATGTTTCCAGTGTCTTCTGTTTCACTTACCTGATTCTCTGAGATTTTTGAAGAACTACTGTGACTGGAAACGTCTTGCTCTTCCTGATCTGGAACACATGAATCCTCAGAACAAGCATCATCTTCCAATTCAGGATCACTTGGAGCAGCAGTCACGGTGAGGCTAAGAATTTTCCTCGTCCGAGCAAAAATGTTTTGTGGCACCCCTTTTCATTTCTGAAGCCTAGGGAAATAAGAGAAAAAATTACTATAAATTATAAGTTTAAAAAGTCTAAACAAACATGGCTACAGCAAAGAACCGACACGAGTAATTATGATATATTAGAATGAACATCCGCCTGATGGACGGATACATTTTCTTCACTACAAGGAACATCCGCTTCATAGAGACGAGTAGTGATGCTTACATTATCAGGAACATCTGCCTGTCAGGCGGCGAGGACTTTGCTGAACAGCCGCTGATGATGTGATAAGCCACAGAACTGTAACGCAAAACCTCACTCGTTGAAGGTCACAATCGCACTGAGCTTCCTGGAGCAAGCCAGACATAGATAAAAATCTGGTTCACTTTGGCAACAAATTCTGTTACAATATCCACCTCACAGGTGAATATTCCTTTCAAAGTGTTAAGCAACAAAAAACAATAGTTTAGTGCCCTCATAAACTTTATGTCGTCACAATGCAAACGTGGTCACTCAGGCCTCTTAACAGAAGCTTCATCTATGCTTCGTTGACCCAACAACATATATTGCTAGTTTTGACAAGGAAGTCCCGTGTGCCGTCATAGTCATTGTCATGGCAGTAATGGTAGTCATCACTGGCAAAGATGTTGCCAACAGAGGCGCAGCTATCACAGTGCTAGTCAAAGTTGTTCAACACGAGCACACATATCATAACTAATTTACTGATGTAGCTAAAATGTTGCTTCACTGCTACGATTTCAACTTGTTACAGAAAATATCGAACATATCCTGTTCAATTTATATTTCCAAAGTGAGTTGTTGTCATAGGAAAGTTACGTCGCATAGAACCTTACACAACAATCTCTTATTCATCCAATTTCATAAATGTCATGTAGTGGTACATTCATTGTTCTGATTGCTTTCCTGCAATGTATGTCTTAATACTGAAACCGCTTTAGTGTAATCACACTCCAACCATACATTATATTTCTTAACTCAGTGATTTTTCCAACTCTTCTCAAAGTCGTCGAACTGTATTTTTTTTTTTTCATACTCTTAAGAAATTTACAAAAGTCCTTGTTGAGTTCATTGCAAAATATGTCTTCAGACTACCTCAGAAATCTGACCACTTCAGTACAATTTCATTTTTTTATAAGTATCTGTAACATGTAAAACCATAGATGCTTCAGCTTCTCAACTTTTAACATGTCTGTCGTAAGAATCTCAACAAATTCTTTATTGACTGGTAGACATACTAAAACACTTCAACTCCAACCCACACTTCTAACACCCTTCTATAAAATAAACCAAACCGTCCTTATTCATACATGTTTTTCGTCTGATACCGCCTGGCTTACCATGTCAACATGTACTATAATTCATGTCACAGAATCGACTGGGTATCTTGACATCATTAACAAATTTTCCGGGCTGTTAACATACGAAACAGAAGTTTATGATAGCTTCATCATTAACACATCATTCGTAGTAGGTTCAGTTTTCTCCTAAGTTCATTCCATCATCGATTCTTGTAGCCTTGCAGGGAGAATATTGTGACCTGTACATATAACCTATACGTACATACAGTCTACCCCTCTTATTACATCAATATGCTGTACAACACAGGTTAGTTTTACGTTTACTTATTCCTTGCATCGGTGCAGCCTATCCATATGCAAATGTCTTATTGCACTTGTTGCACTGGTGTCTAAAAGGTGTTAATATTGATTCTCATACAGTTAAACCATAGCCACGTATTGGTCTCAATTTCCTTAAATGATGGCTAATAGCTAGAGAGACGAGACCTTTTCAAATAATAACCCATATGCCTTTACAGGTTCCTCCTTTGTCCAAACCAGATCTCGTAGTTTTCTCACTGGTACATACTACAAATAACACTATTCTCACATATATTTGTTTTCTTTATAAATACCTTCTTGCAGTAATAACACAAAAAATATTTTCCATCTTCACTAGAGGTGATGTTACCTCTTCACTATTAAAATATCTCCTCTCCCTACTGCTGCTATTTGTATACTTTCTTCAGTTATAAATATAAGTTTTATCATTAGCTTAAATATTGTTATCTTATATCCAGTCCTGGTTACATGTTTCTGACCAAATTTTATGTGTTGTTTTCAAAAGCATTCATATATTTCACATTTCTTTACTAACGCTAACAAATATCGTTTGAGGGAAAAAAGGTAAGCAACCTTCTGTAGTTTGTGTCTTGACTTTGTATTTTGTCTCGACATATAAACCAAGAGATACAATTTTTCTCACCTTAAATTAGGACAACGTTTTACTTTCTGAAAATGCATCACCCACCTTGCCCCAGGACGTATCTGTAGAAGGTTACGGTACAACCAGTAGCTTGTATGATTCTTCCTAGGGTAGGGTAAGGTTCCATTAGTTAAAGTTATAATTATTCAAGATGGAAAATCTCGTCTGGTATAGACGATTACTTTTCACCAACAACAAACATCCTATACGATGCACAACATATATGAAAAATACATTTTACAGCATTATAGTAATAAGCCAGAGTATAAATGTTTATGTGTACAGCTTCAGATATTTTCTTCATTCAGTTTCATACATTGGCAGTCATAACTGACTGAAGTAGTGTTGTAAACATTCTAGTGCAGTGCGCTTGACCACAGCAGTCACCCATGGATCATGGCCGCTTGTTGTTGTGTACCTAAACGGTATCGGTAATCAACAGTAAATATAACAACTGGCGACGAGGATGGGATGTTTGTGTGTTTTGCGTAGGCGAGCAGTGCATAAGTGGTGATGGTAGTAAGTTAAATTACAGCGCATAGACACTATGTAAGGTCGAACCACAGTGTTTTGAATTGCGGCATAAAATGAGCGGAAAGATCGAACAAGATGGCGTTAGTAAAAATTGAAGGATTCAATGATTTGGAAGGGGATTTCGAGTGCTCTGTGGAGCGGCTGGAACACTGTTTCCAAGCGAATAAAATTAAAAGTGAAGAAAAATGCAGTGTGATTTTGACATTGTTAGGCCCTAAAACTTATGTGGTGCTAAAAAATTTGTGTATGCCAGACTAGCCGGGAACCAAATCATATGACGAGCTAGTGACAATACTATCCAGACCTTCCGACTGAGCTTCAGGTCAGGACAGGCCTGAAGGAAGCGACTAGAGCAGGAGAGTGTTGGGGCCAGGAAGAAGGGTTCAGAGGATTTCCGTGTTCGACGCCGGTAGCGGCTCACAACGCTAGGCGCTCCAGTAGACGTGTCAAGGCCCCAGAACGGCTGAATTTATAGGTATAGGACGGAAGTTTTAGATGGAAGAGGGAGTGTAGTATTGGCAGTCTTAACTGACTGCGGTAGTGTTGTAAACATTCTAGTGCAGTGCACTTGACCACGGCAGTCACCCGTGGATCATGGCCGCTTGTTGTTGTGTACCTAAGCGGTATCTGTAATCACCAGTAAATATAACAATATGTAAAGTAGAAATCAATTTCATTTTTTCATTACGAGTTTCTTCCATTTGTATTCCAGTTCTGATATGTCTTTCTTTCCTACCAAGTTCCTATCTCAGTCAGACTCAAACCTAACAATTCTTCCAACGCTCAAATTATTTATGTTGGTCGCTGACCAGAATCTCTTTCTAACCAAACCATTCTTAAACGATTCCATATGTAAAAAATAGATATAAACCAGCTTGCATTAACTAACAATGTATAACTATTGTACTGAACAGACATTTATACATTACTCGTCTTTATTATACATGACCCCTCCTTTTTACCTTACACATATGTATATATCATAGTCAGAATCTAAACCTAACTTTCAAGAAATTAATTACGTATAGAAATAAGTATTACATCCCAACCAAAAATATATGAAGATTCTTCAGAGGTTTTTCTATTTAAATATAACTAACATTCATTTTTACCCTGGACATTAATATCTGGGTCCATCATAATTCTAACAACTGTGAATTGCAAGAGTTCTTTCAAAGTACGATTTTTAATGTAATTTTATTTGGCAAGATAAAATATTGTGAAAAATAATAATATTTTTAAGAATGAGAGACTATCATGTTTATTTTACAGGGTGGTGACATGGTGGGAAAACCGGGAATAGTCAGGGAATTTTAGTGGCCTGAAAAAGTCAGGGAATAGTCAGGGAAAATTTCCCCGCCCCATCTTTTTCGGAAATTGAAAAGCAATAGTTAAGATCAGTTAAAATGAGGCCTACATGGATGGAGTAGCGTGGACTGGCAAGCGTGAAGACGCATCTGGTGCCTTTCATCGGACATCACGGTACCATAATCCCGGGGAAGAAAGTCACAAGTAGCTGGGCCCACTGCGTCACATACGCCACTTTTAACTGTAATCTATTCAGTTGTTTACTGCTCGACGCTTCCTGCTGATGCGGAAGGCTGATAACGTGTCGCCTTCGGCTTTTTTTTTATGTGCACGTCTCTCATCTCTCTCTTAGGCCCCCCCTCCCCCAGATGCTTCCTCCTGATGCGGAAGGCTGATAACATGTATTTTTTTTTAAGTGTGCTGTACTCCGTTAGTGTGAAAAGTAGCTACCGGCTTGTAAAATAATACAGCTATCTCTTGTAACATGAGAAAGCAAACTTGCATCCTGCCATGCTGTTTTCTTTCTTTCTTGTTGTTTTCATCAACTTTAATTTGTAACACAAGGTCGCCTATTGAAAAGAAGGGATGGTAGAAAAAGCGTGCGGAATTCTATTTTTAGAGCAACTGTGTGTGCTTGCTTGTGAATAAGATGGGTGAGGTGTCAAGGGGGAAGAACTTAACATGGCTGGAGATAGAAGAGGAACCCCTGTGGGGTGGATGGGAGCTAGGAGGTTGTAGAGTTACAAAGAACTGATTAAAGTACTGCTTTACATGCTTATGGCAAGCACACTTCACAGGATCTCTCGGTGAGTACCTCTACAATACTCAAAAAATTACATTTTTCCAAGGAATTTTTTTTTGTCTAATCTTGTATAGTACTGGGTTTTTTTATTGTAGGTAGTATGTAATCATGAAATATGTTAATTATCGGATGAGAATTTTCTCCACACATAATTTAATTGTGTACTACACGAAATTGTAAATTTTATTTCCCAATGTAACAATTGTATTACTCTGAATTTTTGACATCAATTTAAATGAATTACTGTAGTTGCAACTGTCTTGTAATTTTGATTTGATTATTTTATTTCAACATGCAGGATTAGAGTATGCAAAGTACATTGTTTATATTGTGTAAACTATGTAATGAATCTGTATTTCCTGAGGTAAGAAGTTTTTACACAGATATTTTATTCATGTAGTAGGCCTTTTAATTTGTCGATTGTGAGAAGCCATAAGTTAGGTATTACTGTAAATTTCTTACCATCAAAATGTAGTTAAGAGTTGTAACTTTCAGTTCTAATTTTTATATTATTATAGGCATACTTAATAATCTTGCAGAAATAGAGCACACAAAATATGTTGTTGGTGTGTTTACTATGCAATCAGTGTTTTCTGAGGCATGTATTTTTCATGCAAATATTACAAATCTTAGAAGTATTTTGGACTTACATAATTGCAGCAAATGGTTTGTCACACACAACTGGATAATACATGCAGACAAGCAAAAGGATGCTTTTGGTTTTTTATTTTTCTGTTTGTCTGCATGTATTATTGTCTGGTTTTCTTTGACTCGCAGTTTGCTGCTATAACGTATATCCATAATATTTATTTGATTTTCACCTTACCCCATCACAAGAATGGTTTAGAAACAACACAAATTTTTTATTAGTAGTACATTAAAACTTGTACTATGTACAAAGTGCATTGAATTGGACAAAGAAAAAGTGATTTTTTTTATAAATCATAAAAAATTGGGTTTATAAAATTTATTATGTCAGGGAAAATTTTCAATTCGGGTGGGAAAAGTCAGGGAATTATATTCCCAACAGTTTGTAGCCACACTGAATTATTTTCAATAACATCATAATTTTAAAAATAATACAGATTGATCAAATTAAAATACATTTTCTTGATTTGCATGGAGGCTGCTGGAAGTGTGTGCAGTAGAGAGACAGAGAGAGATAGAGAGAGATAGATCACAAAACACCTCTGGCTGGTAAGGTGTCCGAGGGGTTGGACGAGAGGCAGAACGTGTTGAGACACTCGCTGCTTCAGCCAGCTAAACATTTATTGTGGAGAATATTAAAACTTATAATTTTGTGACTTAATAGCTCTATATTTTGCAGAATGCCTTCTTGGATTTGAAAAACACATACAGTGTTGAATTTCTTTTTAATTTCTGAACAAGTAGCATGCATTTTTTTCCTGATGCATCCATGGAGGCTCCAACCAATAACCACCTGGAAAAAAATTGTTGTACAATGCAGTGTAAAAAATTTAATTCAACATGACTCATGGTTGAGCACATATGATAAACTGATCATAGCTTTCCTGCTCCGTCCCATATGTTGGGCTCAGTCTTTTACCAACACTGGAAATCCAAACGTCTTTCCAGCACAAAAGACACATGCCATTAAATTCAACAAAAGTCTTGTCTGTGGTTCCACGATCGATGTGCACGTGATGCATACTTAAGCCACCCATACAAAACAGTTGTATTTCATGCAGCATAAGATATTTTCCTTCTGTGAGTCTTTTCTTAATCTCAAGTTCAACACTTTTGTTTTCAACTTACCTTCTCCATTATAAATGATATTGTTATTCATAATTACTTTTATTACCAACATATTCACCTTTAACTCTTGTTCCGATTTTGGACATGGACAAAAATAAAAAATACGAAGCGTTAGGGAACACAACCATAATTTAGTATCTACTCCAAATCTTGTCAAACTAACATACCTTCCATGCAGTTATCAGTACACTTAGCCACAATACTTGTCTATAGCATCGTCTTCAGTCTTTTCTGTAACCATCTAGCCCTATCAGTCAAACATTACATACTAACTATTCTACTGTAAAGCGCTACCTAGCACCACTCAATCCATAGCCCAGCATCACTTGTAATATTCATCTTACAAACTACCTACTAATTTAACAAGATATGTCAAACCTCCAGTCAGCTTATCCTTTAAGCTTTGTATGCATCAAAAAACCATACATCCGAAAGCACTTTATCATCCATACGAAACATACCTTACAATATTATCTCGGCATTCATTAAGCAACCGAGACAGATCACATAGTAAACTATTCAATACTGTATGTTAAGTCAATATCAACATACATTTACAATTTAATATACAAACTGCACCATTCAATCATACAACTTAACTCTACCAAAGTCCGTCCCTGTTGTACAAATTATCAATAGCTGCATCATGCTGTATTCGTTACCATCTCTGGTACATACATGTCAGCCAAAACATAGCTGGTAATAATTATTCGCTAAAATGTTTTAAGACATGCAAACCTACGTACAGTGAACCCTCGATAACTCGGACCTCGATGTCCCGGACTTCGGATAACTCGGACAGAATTTCAAAAAACAAAATTAATTTTAATTAAATTTTTTTGGTCAAAAATTATAAGAAAATTTTGTCTGCCTCATTTAAATCCATCACATTTTATTTAAAAACAGTATTAAGCTTTAAAAGCAGTTGCCTATCGCTACGTAGCCTTTAATAATCCCACCGTAAAATATATGGCAAGTTCCGTGTGGTTAAATGTTGCTAGCGAGGCGCGCGAGTGGAGATGCAACTCAGCAGGCAGACCTCGCTTCTTTATCTTTCCTCCATCTTCACCGTGCGAGTCAGACACGTACGTGCATCATAAATAAACATTTTAGTATGATGCTGGTGAATTGGACGGTAACTACAGGTCATAATGGTACCCTAAAGGGAAATTTATCTCGTTCTGGTATATGCGATAAATTCAAGATTGCAGAACAATTTATTCCGGACATTATTAAAAAAAAATTAAAAGCCATTGGTTTGCATTGCTATGTAGGCAAGGTGGTGAGAGGGTTTTACGGCCCTTTAACGACTTCTTACAAGCCGATGAGGGTGAAGTGAGGTGAAAGAACCACACAACATCTATGTCCGAGCAAGGATTCGAACCCAGTGCCTCTCGGACTGTAAAGTGGCACCTAACCCACTACGCTAGAGGCCGGCGCCATATCGAATAAAAACAGGGCCTAATAAATTATAAGAAGGAAGGGGGGGCAGAAAGGGGCTTTTGCCCCGGGCCGCACATTCTAGAGAGCCTCACTTGCTTTTGAAAAGTTAAATGGTTAAAATGAATGGGCTTTTATTGAGTTCCCGTTAATGTTGATGGTATCTGTGAAATTTATTTTAAGTGTAAAGTGTGTGTAAAGACGTCACTGATCTATGACGACGCAGCAAAGGTAAGACAGTATGAAGGGAAGCTTATAAGCGCACATTATCACTTCAACCACGGCCGTATACTTCAACTAAACAAAAAAACGAGGAAAGGTAGACTGAGATTTACATTGCTCCTGGCCTTGTATTCTAGCAAAGAGGTCCTGGAAAAAAAAACAATTTCTCGTAGGAAACTAGTAGCTGGCTGCAGACATTGTGACGTGCTGATGTTGAGCAATTTTTAACCTAAACATCTCGTGAGTTGCGTGTGGTCACGTGCGGAGTTTTTATTACGGTTGAGACTGTACCAGTTGACCTTGACTACTTCAGCTCGCGCTCTACCACCCTAGCTCATATTTCAAGCACATGCAAGCACATAGACTGTCGCCAGCCAGAGGAGGGAAGGGAGTGAGAACTTTTATATGGTCGAAGGGTGCCTTGGTGCCAGCTTCTAGCACAGATAAAAAAAGATCAGCCAGAAGTACCATAAATAAATAAAAAAAGAATCTGCCGGCCCAGGTTGTTGAACGTTTTTTCTTTTATAGTTCTCCACGTTACAGTGATAATTTCCCCACTACCCCCTCCTTTGAATTGATACGTAAAAGCAGTATATATTGCCATCTCTTTTGCGTGGAGATAGCGTACTGATTTCCTCACGTTCCTGATGATTAATGACTGATTACCCCTCCTTTACGGACACCCCTCGATAACACGGACAAATCGTAACTCGGACAGCTTCTCCCCCCTTTTAGTCCGAGTTATCGAGGGTTCACTGTATTGTTCTTATCCATCAAACAAAACCAATTGTCATTTAGACAAACATACCTTCTTTACTCACTCATACTACTCCATACATACTATTCAGTCAGACAATATACACAAGAGACGGTATTGAAACATACTATTTAAACACATATAAAAACAAATTAAGTATTCCTCAAACCAATCTCCATGTACTATTTGACCATTAATTCCCGAAGTCACATAATTATTATGAATGTAACTATTTTGTTACCTGAATTCCTATCATATCTAGAGAAACATGCTAAATGTATATCACCAGGTTTTTTTTTATTTACAGACTTGATAATTTTCCATATAATCCAATATTCCATGACTTAGAATAATTACATTAACTAATTAAAATTGGTTGCTGTCAAGGCACTCAATCATAACGTAACACTCATCTCGTATTTTCTGAAGGTCCGATCACTCAATTGTGCCAGTTAAGCTTCACAAATAATTTATGGTCGTACACATCAACATTATCTCCTACTGCAACCATCCTGAGAGACGTCATTCATAAATACCCATTTAATTATCTAAGTATAGAAACCATGCAAAAATAATACAGTATACATTGTAAAATAAATTAATTTTATTAATAAAATCTAACCTTTTCATAGATAATACTGTACTTACCATAACTCTACAATACAGACTTTTAATGTACTCAGACACACACCCAACTCTCATGTTAAATAAACATTAATGACAAATTATACTAAAAAAATATTTTTGTATCTCTATCCAAACCGAATAAAAATAAAAATTGGTATTCCTTTCTAACATACCAAATTTAAGTAACATATAATTTCCAATAAAATTAAACATATTTTTTTTATCTATTTATATAATCTTGCCACCTTATCTTATTCCTTTGACAGCTAACATACAATTAAGTATGAGCTAATTTTTAATATTTCATTAAAGCTATCACTCATATTGTACCAGTACTACAGCACTTTAGACTGACCAGCCCTTATGATTTTCAGAAAATTCTGTACTTAATTATTTCTCCTTTACAGAATAGTTATAAACTAATCATAATGTTTTTGTGATTGTAATTTACGACAAGACTTCATAATTTTCAGTCGTTACCTTTGTGAGCGAGCATCATCTTGCAAGATGCTCTCAAATATAGTGCTCTGTGATGCAAGTTATCTGTGCCATTTCATTTCATAACTATGTAGACTCGATTCTTTGTCAGCATACTCACAACATGATAATGTACTCTTGAATAAACTTTGTTTATCTGTCATTTATATTTTAGTGAAAAAATACTTCAAGTATGTTCATTATACCTATACTCTTAATACTTGTCATTGGCAAAACATGGAAGACTTATCATAAGGACCAACTCCAAGATCAAGGAGAAAAACAAGAAACATCAGCTAGTCACTACTTCCTTTATCAAACCTAAAGCTTCAACCTTATACATTTTGTAACATATTAATTTGAATAAACCAGTGTTAGTCATATTTATCAGTATAATTTTTGTTGTTTTAAACATTCAGAACTGAGTCCTAAGTTACCTCCAAACACTGCATGCTTGGTATTTTTGTATTTAAATTATAATTCCATCATGTATAGCGTAGCCTTATGCGAACAAGTTTATATTTACACATAGTTCAACTAAACCTTACCAAAAAAACTTCCATCTTATTTTTTCTACATAAATCACTCTAGTGTCAGTACTTTTCTCCAGAGTAATTAAATGTTATACTGGAAAATAAATTGTCATCCCAGGAGTTACTTGACTGACAAATAACGATTCTATTTCAGTCATGAAAAAATCATGCAAAATAATAGTATCTCAATAATTGTATTCTACAGTCATAATAAATAAAAATCTATGTTGTGTCTTTTCAAGTACAATATCCATACTTGCCAACTTTTACGATTTATCTATTAAATGTACGGAAATGGTGGGGTTTTTACGATTCTACAGGAACTTGTAAAATTGTACGGAATTTAGATGTTCCGTGATAAAGTGGGAATTTTTTTATCGTCTGAAATAGCGAAAATTAGTTTGGCTCAGTTCTGCCAACATAAATTGCATTTTGAATCATGATTAATTTCAATAATGTGTTCTAAAAGCCGTAATATAAGTGTTTTATTGGGAATTCAACAGTTGGTCACAATGAATAAGTTGTACGAACCAATGAGAAAATTACTGTTGAAAGCCAATAGGTGGCTTTCTTCAATGGGCCGTTTCAAATTGGCGAAGTACGCTTGGAGTTTTTTTTTGGAATTCAAAGTCAATAGATTCTTCACATGTGGCTGCTTTTGATTTTGAAGATGAAACACAATCCTGCAGCTCTTTTATTATGAATCATGTATATAGTTATTGTTATCACATGTCAAAAACTGTGTGTTTAAGAGGCTGTGGAACCTATTTGTACAAACAAAATATTTATTTGGAGCAAAATAAGTTTGTGAAATGTACATAAAAGAATATCGCTTTGAGTGAAATTTGTGTTTATAATTATTTGTGAAGTTTGTGATCTGTGAACGTATTTACGTTTTTCATAAAATACTAAATCATAGTGTTATCAACTGTATCTTAGCTTATTTAAAACAAACACTAGATACCTAACTTTGCAGTGAAACTATTTTTCCTTTAGCAGCATTACCAGTGCAATATATTTGTATAAATTTTTGCTAGTTCTAGCTAAATTCATAACATAGTTGCAGGTTGTGTATGTCAATTACAGTAGGAGGTTTTCAGAGCTTGGAAAAAAAGTATGGCTAGTATTGTATTATACATATAACAGTAACCCCTGCAGTACTAATTGGAGTGAAAATGCAGCAACGAATTCATTATGTATGGTCACATTTTTAATGGCGCTGTAACATTATGTAAACCATTATAACGGTTCAGATGTTTTTCTATCATAGTCTGATATTTTTCATTATAGTAAGTGCAATACGGCTTTAGACACTATTATAAGATGCACAAGTGTCAATGAATAGCAAAAAAAAATTAAGTAGAATATGGATCTGCTGAATGTTTTCTAGTGGATCTATTTGTGTATCCATATTAAAAAATTTCAATAACTTTCTGGCACTGTAAACCTGTTAAATTTTTTTTTAATTTTTGTAAATTTGCATAATAACTGTCAAAATGTGAGCGTAAAGAATTTTGACACAAAATTTCCCTGTGCAATTTACACTAAAATTTAACATCTAGTAGGTGTTTTACTAATTCTCTTCTTGAAATTTTGGCAAGTATGAGTATCTGATGTGAACATTTAATAATTGCTTATTCACACACACTGCACTACAGTTATCACATGAGTTAGTCTTTCAGGAAATAACGAACTTGCAGTTTCTGTCTTCATGTATGTGTTCAGTACAGAATCGAGCCAACAGATTGCCACAATACTAGCATTCACACCCTGATGAGTGAGATATCTTTAATTTGCATGTTTTTCTGTGTGTGACCAAGTTACCATGTCAAGTATACACTTCATTGCAGCTAACACACAGGTAAATCTTGAATGATTCACTAAACATAGAGTTACTTTTTTTCATGACGATGAGCATTTGAGAGTGTCCTAAAAGTATTCCCGCAGTAGCAACACTGTTTTGGCAAAGTACCTGATTTCCAGAGAACACTTTCAACTGAATGTTAGATGCTGATACTGATGATAAGTTTTCAATCTCTGTTGCCATGTTCTTAACTTTACTGTTTTGCAAAGTAATAAATTAAGATCTCGATCTGCTTTCTAGCACATCTATTGTCTAACTGAGCTCCTTATTACATAGACAGTGCTTAAACACCACCAATCATGCTACGCTAGCTACCTCGATGAATCTCATGTACCAAGCTAGAAGCTGAACAGCAATGGTTCTGATATCATTAACAGCACGGGTGCTATGCTGTAATCATAACCTAATTCAGCTAGTCCTCGTTAGGGGGCTGTGGTGGCCTCCCCAAATTTTTGCATGTATGAATCGTGCTGGTCGAAGCCGTTGCTCAGTGGGTTTTCTCAGAGATCTCCCGTTTTGCCCACACTTTCATTCCAATGCTGCTCCATACTCACATCATGTCACCCCTCATCAGCGCTAAATGACCTCAGTGTTGAGCTCTCACCAATATGTTTCACTCACTCAATAGTCACCGTTCAGCATGAGAAGTAATAGTTTCTTTGTCAATATTATGACATACCTACCTACAATAGTGTAAGATTACAGTTCCTTTATTGATCGAGTACACTATTCATGGAGCGCAGTCGAGTATATTTGTTTATTGTTGATATAGTATTACGTAAACTGACTGGATTCAGGTTCTTGGACGTACTCCATTGCAAATTGAACGACTGTCAAAGAAAACTAAACAAATAAAAGAAAACCATAATATAAGCAGATTATGCTTTAGTCAGCAAGATACATACACAACAAGAAATTCCAAAATGGAATCGGGTCAAATAGAAACAACTGAATACAGTCATGCACTCCCATTGCACAGTTCTTTCAAAGATTGCGTTAACTGTTCAACGAACATTAAATTGCTTTTCTTTTGTACTGTTTAGAGATCTTGGTTTCGTTTTTAGAAAGCTGCTGATGGCTTGAATTTTTTTATTTATTACTTTACATATCATAAAAAACTCGTCTGCGAGAGTTAAGAATTTTCTTAAGTTCGTTTCGATACTTGGTACCATTATAATGCTACAATGTAGTCAGTAAAATGCTCAATGTATGGTGCGAGGAAGCATTTATTGTTATTAGTTCAGTCCTCAGCACCCATAGCCCTTTATAAGCTCAAAGATTCTGCCACTCATAATCTAATCAGAGTTCGGTTTGTGCTAATCTGAAATAGGCAGGTGAAACTAGTCACTGTTCATTCTCACATGTCTACACTTATAAGTGACAAAGTGATTAAAAAAACTATATCTCTTGTCATATTTAAAAATAAGTACACCTAGTAAACATGATTGTCCTGGTAGCTCAGTGGTAGAGCATTTGGATTTTAACTTAATGATCAAGGGTTGGCACCCCTGCCACGACTATATTATTTTCTCATCTTCGTTCGAGCAACCAACTAATCTTCAGTATGTTTATATATGTGAAGGAAGGTTTCCCACCAGTAGAATTTTTCATTAACAACTAGCCATCAGAAAAAAAATTAAGAAACATTCATGAAAGGAAAACACTTAAGAAGCCTATATAGAGGATGTGGCAAAATTGCTCTTACAGACTTTGAGGACTTGTAGTTGAGACCAAGACGATTAATTCTAGCACAGGAACTTGTGTCCGGAAACATACTGTTTTACCGCTACATACAAAATCACCACACACTATGTTTACGGCACCACACACTAGGATAGTCTTGACTATGGTAGTCCATACTTGGTTCCCCGATCACCTAATGTCCCATTCGACTATGAGTTTATATGCTAGCTTAAGCTTAATTAACAGTTTTGCCGCAACATGTGAAACGCACGTTGTTCTCCCCAACTCCTGCTGCCTGTCGTCTGGAACCAGTTACAAAAGAGGCTCAATGTGACGACCATTGAATTCAACACAGATGCAGTACCTCCGTGTCGTGTTGTGGTATCCTCGATCACCAATTTCTGGTCCTCGCAACATCCGCTGCAGCCATCACACATGCTAGTAGGTCTTCCGCAGATTCCACAGGGGTCTCATAAATCATGCTTTTCATGTGACCGCATAGGTAGTAGTCTAGCAGGGTCTAAGTCGGGAGAACGTGGAGGCCAAGTAATCGGGCCACCACACCCTATCCACTTAGCCCAAATCGTTGGTCCAGATGACTTCGGACCGCAAGTGCAAATTGAGCAGGTGCACCATCATGTTGAAACCACATATTTTGACGCACATGCAGTGGCACATCTTCCAAGGAATCTTGGAGTACGCCTTCAATGAACCGTAAGTACAGGTCACCCGTGAGCATTTGTAGAAGAAGATATCGCTCAATAACACGCCCATGAAGTAACCCTGCCCAAATATTGAGACCATATTGGTGTTGAAACCCATGGGGGTGCATGCATTTTTGCATCAGCCCACACACGTGACTGTTGAGAGTATTGTGAACCCCTTCCCTGGTGAAGTGGGCTTCATCAGTGAATAGGATTTGTCGTAGAAAGTTGGGCTCATCCACGCAACGGTGTAACAACCATCTGCAGACGTTCGCTTGTGGTCCAAAATCCTCAGGCTGCATTTCTGTACCTTCTGGGGGTGATACAGGTGTAGCTGCTGCTCATGTAGAACACGCCAGACAGCTGTGTGATCCATATTCATTCTACCTGCACACCAAACATTGTTAAAAGTGAAAACATTGATTGTTAAAAAATGTGCAGGCTGTTGACTTTACATGATATCTGAAAGTCTACCTGCTATCTGTCTGGTACTCTTCATCGTATCCTCTTCCACTAAATGGAGTGCATCCTCATCAAACTCAGGTGTACGGCATAGCCTTGGAACACCACACTTGGCCCTGCTGAGGGTGACTGTACCCATTTCAGTTGCCAGCTGGTACACAGTAGCAAACAGTGAGTGCGAAGGTGTACAGCGGTGTGGATAACGCTCCGCATACAGCTGACGAGCAGCCCTGCCATTGCACCGAGCTTCGCCGTATAACAACATCATGTCCACATATTCCGCTAATGTGTATTCCATGGATAACAGCAATACAGTACCATTTAAGTATGTACACCTTGAATTGTGTACTGTAGTGAAGGATTACTATTGTACTATAGTATGAACTACAATGGCAAGTACAACAGCAGATACAAACATCTCTGGGCGGATCACAAACTCAACTGACTAGCATGTAAACTTGTAGTCGAATGGGACATCAGGTGATCTGTTAATCACGTATGGACTACCATAGTCAAGATTATCCTAGTGTGTGTGGTGATTTTGCGTGTAGCGGTAAAACTGTATGTTTCCGGACATGAGTTCCTATGCTAGACTTAATCGTCTTGGTCTCCACTACAAATCCTCAAAACCTGTAAGGGCAATTTTTCAACACTTGTGCATGTGTGTGTGTGCGTGCATGTGTGTGTGTGCGTGTGTGTGTGTGTATGTATGTATGTATGCATATATATATATATATATATATATATATATATATATATATATATATATATATATAGTGAACCCTCGATAACTCTGACTAAAAGGGGGGAGAAGCTGTCCGAAATACGATTTGTCCGTGTTATCGAGGGATGTCCAGGGAGGAGGGGTAATTAGTCATTAATCACAAGAAACGTAAGGAAATCAGTACGCTATCATTTTACAAGCAAAAGAGGAGGCAACATATTCTGCTTTGTAAGTATCAATTTACAGGAGGGGGTAGTGGGGAAATTGTCACTGTATCGCGGAGAACTATAAAAGAGTATCAAACAGCCTAGGCCGGCAGATTCTTTTTTATTTATTTTTTATGCTGCTTGTGGCTGATCTTTTTTTATCTGTGCTAGAAGCTGGCACCACGGCACCCTTCTACCACATAAAAGTTCTCACCCCCTTCTCTTGTCTGGCTGGCGACAGTCTATGCGCGTGCGTGTGTGTGAAAGATAATTGTTGGAGATAAGCTAGGGAAGTAGAGTGCGAGCAGAAGTAGTCAAGGTGAACAGGTACAGTCTCAACAGCAATGCAAACACCGCACATGGCAACACACAACTCATGAGACGTTAACGTGAAAAATTGCTCAACATCAGCATGTCACAGTGTCTGCAGCCAGCTGCTAGCCTGATAATTACGCTAACCTCATACAGAGTTCCGAAGACACAAAATTATTTTTCCTCTTATACAAGAGCAGATATGACACTGTAATTAACAATCTTTTTGGATAACTGTACAGAAACACGTAAACTCATTTTTTAACACTTCGGAATTTTTAAAATTTCATTTCATGCCTATAAACTGAATCATAAAACATCCAATTTACAGTTTTATTCTAACACAAGTTGTCACACTAAAAAGCAATAAAACTCAAATCACCTTCAACTGAGTTAAATGGGAGAGAAACCAACCAAAAGTAAAGCACAAAAAAAATTAAAACAATGCATTTAAGACCATGAATTGTTATGTATCAGACAAGTGTCTAAATTACTGTATGTAACTGAAATGAAATGAGTCAGTCAGCTGCGGCTTGCAGTTCTACACATTACACCACAATCTATCTTGTACTGATTCACTATTTGTTTACCGTCTCCTCAAGATTTGTATCATTCAACCATTCCAATAATTTCCTGCGAGAAATTGTTTTTTTCCAAAGGGGTTAATCTAAGTTTCTCGGAATTAACATTTCGATCGGGAAATAACGATCAGGGCCAGGAGCAACGTAAATCTCGGTCTACCTTTCCTCTTTTTTTTTGTTTAGTTGCAGTCACGACCTTGGTTGAAGTGATAATGTGCGCTTATAGGCCTCCCTCCTTACTACCTTTTCTTGGCTGCATCGTCATAGATCAGTGACGTCTTTACACACACTTTACACTTAAAATAAATTTCACAGATACCATCAACGTTAATGGGAACTCAATGAAAGCCTATTCATTTTAATCATTTAACTTGTTCAAAACCGAGGCCTTCTAGAATGTGCGGCCTGCTGCAAATGCCCCTTTCTGCCCCCCCCTTTTTTTATGATTTTTAAGCCCTGGTTTTTTTTATATCATGCCGGACTCTAGCGTAGTGGGTTAGGCGTCAGTTTACGGTGCGAGAGGCCCTGGGTTCGAATCCTTTCACGAGCATGGATGTTGTGTAGTTCTTTCACCTCACTTCACTCTCATCGGCTTGTAAGACGTTTTTTAAGGGCTGTAAAACCCTCTCACCACCTTCCCTACATTGCAGTGCAAACCAATGACTATTAATTTTTTTTATTAATGTCTGGAACAAATTGTTTTGCAATCTTGAATTTATCGCACATACCAGAACAAAATAAATATTCCTTTAGGTGCCATTGTGACATGTAGTTACCATCCAATTCACCAGCATCATACTGAAAAGTTTATGACGCATGTATGTGAATGGCTCAAGCTGTGAAGAGGGAGGAAATATAAAGAACGGAGGTCTGCCTGCTGAGTTTCATCTCCACTCGTGCGCCTCGCTAGCAACATTTAACCACACGGAACTCGCCACATATTTTACGGTGGGAGATTATTAAACGCTAAGTAGCGAAGAAAACAGTGTTTAATGCTTAATACTCTTTTTAAATAAAACGTGGTGGATTTACATGAGGCAGAGACAATTTTTTATGATTTTTGACCAAAAAATAATTGAATTAAAATTAATTTAGTTTTTTGAAATTCTGTCCCAGTTATCCGAAGTCCGGGACATCGAGGTCAGAGTTATCGAGTGTTCACTGTATATGTGTGTTTTTATTAGTATATAATATATGTATTCTGTTCATAAATATTTCTTAATTTTTTTGTCTGATGACTAAGTGTTAATGGAAAATATCTACTAGATAGAAACCTTCCTTCATGTAATAAAATATACTAAAGATTAGTTTATTGCTCGAACGAAGATGAGAAAATAATACAGTCCTGGCAGGGGTTCCAACCCTAGACCATTAGGTTAAAATCGAAACGCTCTCTTACTGAACAACTACCAGGACAATCACGTTTATTAGGTATACTTCTTTTGGAATATAACAAGAGATATATATTTTTGAATCACTTTGTCACTTACTAGTGTACACATGTGAGATTGAGCGGTGAGTGGTTTTACCTGCATATTTTAGGTTAGCACAAAGCGAACTCTGATTAGATTATGACTGATAGAAACTTCGAGCATATAAAATGATATGGGTTCTCAGGGCTGAACTAAAACAATAAATGTTTCCTTGCACCATACATTGAGTGTCGTACTGACTACATGGTAGCATTTTAATGGTACCAAGTATCGAAAGGGACTTACAAAAAATTCTTAACTATAGCAGATGAGTTTTTTATGAAATGTATAGTGATAAATAAAATTTCTCAAATCATCAGCAGCTTTCTTCAAATGAAACCAAGCTCTAGTAATCGTACAAAATGAATAGCATTCTTATATTCGGAGAACAGTTTACGTGATACAATATAAGTTCGCCTACAGCAGAGTACAGCTATACTCGACTGTGCTCCATGATAGTGTTTTGCATATGTGAGTTATAGCGGATTGCAAGACTTAGCTCATTCTGGATTATGGCATATTTCAATGTAAATTAAGGTAACTCGTCCACTAAAAAAATCGTAATCTTTCACTATTGTAGGTTGCTATCTCATAATAATGGCGAAGAAGCGAGCGCTGGTGAGGGGTGACATTATTTGAGTATGGAGCAGTGTTGGAATGAAAGGGTGGAGAAAACAGGAGATATCTGAGAAAATCCACACCTTCGACCAGCAAGATTCATATATGCAAAAATCCGGGGAGGTGAATGGTCTGACAATCGGCCACCATGACCCCCTAATGATGACTAGCTGAATTAGGTTATGATTACAGCTTATCACCTGTGCTGTTAATGACATCAGCATCATTGCTGTCCAGCTTCTAGGTTTGTACATGAGAGTCTTCGAGGTAGCTAGCAGAGAATGATTGGTGGTATTTAAGCGCTGTCTATGTAATAAGGAGCTCAGTTATACGATAGATGTGCTTTGGGGATAGATGTCTTTGGTGAAGCCACCACGGCCCCCTAACGAGGACTAGCTGAATTAGGTTATGATTACAGCATATTATCCGTGCTGTTAATGACAACAGAACCATTGCTGTCCAGCTTCTAATTTGGTACATGAGATTCATTGAGGTAGCTAGTGTAGCATGATTGGTGGTGTTTAAGCATTGTCTATGTAATAAGGAGCTCAGTTAGACAATAGATGTGCTAGAAAGCAGATCGAGATCTTAATTTATTATTTTGCAAAACAGTAACATAAAGAAGATGGCAACAGAGATTGAAGACTTATCATCAGTATCAGCATCTACCATTCAGTTGAAAGTGTTCTCTGGAAATCAGGTACTTTGCCAAAACAGTGTTGCTACTGCGGGAATACTTTTAGTACACTCTCGAATGCTCATCGTCATGAAAAAAGTAACTGTATGTTTAGTGTATCATTCAAGATTTACCTGTGTCATAGCTGCAATGAAGTGTATACTCGACATGGTAAATTGGTCACACACCAAAAAAACATGCAAATTAAAGATGTCTCACTCATCGGGGTGTAAATGCAAGTATTGAACCAAGCTATTGTCTCGATTCTGTGCTGAAATATACATGAAGACAACAACTGCAAGTTCGGTATTGCCTACAAGACTAACCTATGTGATAATTGTAGTGCTGTGTTTGTGAACAAGCAAGGATTAAATGTTCATGTCAGAAACTATTCTTCAAAAGACACTACAACATAGATTTTTATTTGTTGTGACTGTAGAATATGATTATTGAGATACGATTATTTTACATGATTTCTTAATGACTTAAATAGAATCATAATTTTTCTGTCAAATGACTCCTGGGTTGATAATTTATTTTCCTGTATAACATTTATTTACTATGGAGAAAAGTACTGTCACTAGAGTGATTTATGTAGAAAAAAAGTAAGATGGAAGTTAATTTACTCTCGTAAGGTTTTTTTTTTTCACGATGTTTTACCTTGACAAATTAAATTACATTAAAAATCGTACTTTGAAAGAACTTTAGTAATTCAGGGTTGTTAGAATTATGATAGACACGGATATTATTGTGCAAGGTAAAAAGGTATCGCAGTTATAATTAAATATAAACTGAAGAATTTTAGTATATTTTTGGATGGGCTGTAATACTTGTTTCTACGTGTGATTAGTTTCTTGGAAGATAGGTTTAGATTTTGGCTACGATATATACATTTGTGTAGGGTAGAAAGGAGGGATCATAGTGTCGCACACCAGACTAGCTCTCACTGTCGAATCTTGTACTCATACTCTTGCTGCACTTGTGCCACCAGTTTTCACAAGCCAAACTCGTATACCAAATTTCTTGTGATAAAATTAAGGTTATGCAATTAAAATTTAGGTAAGGTTAATTTGGATGTTATGTAACATGACTACTGTTTTAACCAAAAACTATGCACCACTATGAAAGAAATTAAAATAGTTTGACCTGAAAGTTTCGAACAAAGTTTCACAATTCCTTCACAGCATTGCAATACACAAATCAATTGCTTGGGGCACTCAGGAACTTGCAATTTAAAGAATAGGACAAAAACATCTTGAAACAAACTGAAAATAATAAATTTAGCACCGATGCAGTCCAAACTAGGATCATATAGTTCCTACATATTATTACGTAAAAGAGGAATACTGGGTGTTGAAAAGCACGCGCAGATGCCTTAATGGCCGCATACACAGGCGGAAAAAACAATTGTGTAGAGTTCAAATGGGTCCATAATCTTTTAGAAGTAAATAACGACCACGGGCGATACCTGTGCAAGTTAAGATGCCACTCCAATTAATTTCTCTACATACTTGGGCTCCTGCCCTACACTAGTTTCTTCTCGGTTTTCTACACTGATTTCTTCATGATTGTCATCCACCACCCTCTTGAGACAAATGAATAACATGCCTCTTCGCTATTGGGCATCTTCTAAACTTTGTTGTGCAATACTTCCAGAGACCTCGGCTTGTTGCTAACCGGTTGCATATAGAATCGTTTAAGAATGGTTAGGGTGAGAGAGATTTTGGTCAGCGACCAACATCAGTGACTTAGCACTGTAAGAATAGTTAGGTTTAAGTCTGATTGAGATAGGAACTTGAAAGGAAAGAAAGACGTATTAGGAAGGAATACAAATGGAAGAAACTCTTAAAGGTATGAAACAATAAAATTGATATTTAATTTACATACTATGAATGAAAGTGAATGAAGAAAATATCTGATGCTTTACACTTAAACATTTTTACTTCCACTTATTACTATAATGCTGTATAATGTATTTTACATACATGTTGTGCATCATATATGATGTTTGTTGTTCGTGAAAAGTATTCATCTATACTTATTTTCGATCTTGAATGTAGATAGCTCTAACTAATGGAACCTTACCCTACCCTAGAAAGAATAGTACAAGCTACTGGTTGTACCGTAACCTTCTATAGATAATATGACTTTGGGTAAGGTGGGTGATGCATTTTCAGAAAGTAAAATGGCCTAATTTAAGGTGAGAAAAATTGTATTTCTTGCTTTGTATGTTGAGACAAAATACAAAGTCAAGACACGAACTACAGATGGTTGCTTTCCTTTGTCTCTCAAACGATATTTGTTATTGCTAGCAAAGAAATGTTAAATGTATGAATACACGTGAAAACAAAACATGAAATTTGGTCACATACGTGTAAGCAGGCATGGATACAAGATAACAATATCTAAGGTAATGATAAAAGTTATATTTATAACTGAAGTAAATATACGAACAGCAGCAGTCGAGATAGATATTTTAATAGCTAAGAGGTAACATCACTTTCAGCTGGTGTTGTGGTACACCACCAAGTATTATGGAGTCAAACACCCTGTGAACTTTATTTGAAGAGTCTGAGGTGTTATGACAGGATGGGACTTTGAGTGTATGTGTGAATAAAGTCTTTTGAACTAATCGGGCTATTTGAACGTGCCTCCCCTCGCGTCTGACATCATCGGATCTCATCGGCAATCTTCAGCTCTCTCTCTTCTTTCCCCCTCCTCGCCTTCTCCTCCCTTTGCTGCCAAGGTCGGCTGCCCTGCTCTCGAGCATAGTCAGTCTAATACCTGTCACCTTGTCAACCGCTTTGCTTGTTATCACCCATCGGGGCTCCGTCAGCTATCATGCATTTGTGGTAAGTTAAGTTAGTTGTTTGGTTTCTTTTGGGAGTCATTTGTGCTTACAGCTTCGGTCTCTTACCTGTAAATTGCGTGGTTATTCCTTGTTTTCCTTTCGCTATTTAGCCGATTGCGTGCCAATGGGTGACAATGGTTTTGAAGGGTGCTTTTAATGGCCCTATTTTATTGGGTATTTGTGTTTCATGTTTACTCCTACATAATGGTCATTGCTGCCCTTTGAATGGATGTGTTTTCTGCTGGATGTCACAATTAATGCAGGCAGTTATAAATTAATCAATTGTAATCCATTTACCTGCTTTCTCTTATTTTGAGTGTGTGAATTTCGTGATTAAACCCATGTGTTAGTGTGCCGGTGACGGCACAACCTCCAGTGAAGATGTAAAATATTTGTTCTTCTTCTTACTGCGAGAAGGTAATTATGAAGAAGAAATCTGTATGTGAGCATGAAGTTGGATGACTACAAAGTGTAATTCGTAGTTTGTAACAGTGAAAAAACTACGACATCTAGTTTGGATGAAGCAGCAACTTTAAAAGGCATATGGGTTAGTATTTGAGAAGGTCTCGTCTCTCCAGCTATAAGTCGTCATGTAAGGAAATTGAGACAGATACGTGGCTATGGTTTAACTCCGTAAGAATCAATGTTAACACCTTCTAGACACCAGTGCAACTAGTGCGACAAGACATTAGCATATGGATATGCTGCAAGGAAACAAGGAATATAAGTTAATGTAAAATGAACCTGTGTCCTACAGCATATCAATGTGCTAAGAACCGTAGACTGTTTGCACATATAGATTAACAGTACAGGTCACAATATTATCTCTGCAAATCAGTTGAACCTACTATGAATGATGTGTTAGTGATAAAGCCATCATTAACTTCTGTTTCGTATGTGAACTGCCTGGAAAATTTGTTAATGATGTCAAGATACCCAGTCGATTCTGTGACATGAATTAAGCCCAATACACACGGTTGTCTTTTTTGAACAAGAAGGTGAACACCTTCTTGTTCAAGGCGACTTGCATCGTGTGAATGGCCGACTTGTATGCAAGTAGCATGCATGCAAGATCTGGTATTCTAGCTAGAATCATTTAGAAGCGGTTCTAATTTTCATGCACCTTTCCGTGCAAGTCGTTTGTTTATATTTTCATGTGGATTGTTTACGTACGTTAATATATTCTAATTAGTATTTATTTGAGAGTAGAACACAAATTGGAGCCTCATATAGGCACACAACTTTATTTTTCAGTTTCTATCCTGTATGTAACTGATGTCTCTTATAATTCAGAATGACAATTTCTATATCCTTGTTATTTTTTATAGTAAGAAAAATCACAAACTTAAAAAATTATATAAAAAAACAAAAAAAGGCCTTGTATTTCTAACCCTATTTGGCATAGAGGTACAGTCAAGCTAGTATGCAAGTACTACCGTGTGTACGGTACGTTCATGAAGTATGTATACAAGGGAATGTAAACTTTCTTGTTCACCTTTTTGTGATCATCTTGTTGTACAAGAAAGAGGCCCGTGTTTATTGGGCTTTATAGTACACGTTGACATGGTAGGCCAGGTAGTACAAGATGAAAAACATGTATGAGTAATGATGGTTTACTTTATTTTTTATTTATACTAGGGTGTTAGAAGTGTGGGGGCTAGTTCGAGTGCTTTAATATGTCTTATCAGTCAATAAAGAATATGTCGAAATGGTTACGATGAACATTTTAATAGTTGAGAAGCTGAAGCATCTACAGTTGTACATGTTACAAATACTTTAATAAAAATGGAACTGTACGAAAGAAAATTCGGTCCGACAACTTTGAGAAGAGTTTAAAAAATTCCTGAGTTAAGAAATATAATGTATGGTTGGAGTGTGATTACCCCAAACAGGTACCATATTAAACAATACATAGCAGGAAAGCAATCAGGGCAACGAATGTCCCACTATATGACATTTATGAAATTGGATCAGTAAGAGATTATTGTGTAAGGTTCTGTGTGACATAAATTTCCTATGACTACATCTCACTTTGTAAATAAAAATTGAACAGGCTATGTTCATTATTTCCTGTAACTAGTGGGAATGGTAGCAGTGAAGCAACATTTTAGTTTAATCAGTGGATTAGTTATGATGAGATGTGTGCTCGTGTTATACAAATTCGAATAGCACTGCGATTGCTTCACCAATGTTGGCGACATCTTCACCAGTTGTGAGTACCACTACAGTCAAGACAATGAATATGACGGCGCATGGGACTTCCTTCTCAAAACCAGCAATACATGTGGCTGAGTCAACAAATTATAATTGAAGCTTCTGTTACGATGTCCTAGTGATCACATTTCATTGTGACGAAACGAAGTTTATGAGTGCACTTAACTATGGTCTTTTGTTGCTTAATCAGGCAATATAAGGACATGACTGTGATTATTTTAATGTGAAGACTGAATATATTTTCAAGGGTTGCTGTGATTATTTTATAAGTAGTTGATTATAAATGTGTTTCAATAAAATGTATTGTTTGGGGAAACCAGAGATTTTCTTTAGCTTAGGAGTTTGATGATTAAAGTTATTATGATTTAAATTCTTTTTGTGGAAAAAATAAAGACAGGATATAAAATAGTAATGTATGAAACTGAAATAGCTGATCTGGTATGGAAGCTGGCTAGTGGTATGAGATTTTATGATGCTATTTGCATAGTTGCGAGTTGCCGTGTATATGTAACTGCTAGCTAAGCAGAGAGAAAGTCATATCTGCATATGTGTACTGTAGAAGAGTGTGATGATCAGTTCAGACAAGCTCTGATAGGAGCGTTGGAGAGTGAAGGTAGAGTTGTAGAGGGAGGGGCACTGGGTGAGGGGGTGGTATTGGTGCAGGAATGTAGGGGTGGTTAGTTTAGCATAAGTAAAATGGATATGAAATTACATGTCTATTTCTTCGATGGAGTGGTGTGGTTCGGATGGTGCACGCCATGTTTGAAAGTAATCGAACAGTCTTGCATATGTAAGTATCCAGAATACTTTATTATTTTTCAACAATTGATTGATTTTATCGGAAATTGAAAGAACTTTAGCTAAGTTGGTGGAAGGGTGAGTGTAGTCAAAGGAGTTTTGTAGGAAATAAAATCTGTAGCTATAACATGTATAACGCCTCCTACCTTGGGTGGGATCGGGATAGCGAACTACGCTGTTGATGTGAGTGATTGGGCGCCAGCAATACTCCACAGGTACTGACTGCACTTCGAGACTTTTAGGCCTCAGGGTGTGGTTTGTTCTGTGTGTTCGGTATCCCACCCGACACGTTGATGTGAATGATTGAAAGCCACTTAATGATGAGTGATTGAAAGCCACTTAACGCGCGGCGCGTTGATGTGCGTGATTGAGTGGTGAAAGCACTTGAATGGATTAACACATATGACACTGAGTATACCAGAACTACACACTTACTGGATGTTGGCCCCCAGTACGCCTGATAACTTACAGTGCTTATACTAGCAATATTAGGTGTCTAGAAATTATGCAAACAGTATTTCACTTACAGATGATTTATTGCGCTTACGGTACATAGTGCCAAAATAATGTCTGAATTACGCACGCAGCGAGGTAAACGTAGTGATGCGTCCCTTGCAGTAACAATAACCCTAAAGCACACAATAGTGCACGTGATAGTGAAATTTGCGTAGTGACTATGACCGGCTGGTATTTCGCACGTGGTTGGTGAGTGATCAGTGTGGAGCTGGTGTACGAGGTGAGTCTACGACACCAGAAGGTGCACCTCCTTAAGCAGCGAGGGACTGGCGGCCACTATGATGGACCGTCAGGTTCACTTGGAAGCTGGCGTAGAGAGTTGAGTTGCGGTGAGCACGTGCCTAACTAACGTGTCACAAGGCAGCCGTTCCCGTG
>PNEQ01031266.1:0-53829 GCA_003012365.1 Medauroidea extradentata
ATGGACGCCACTTCGAACATCTTTTGTAAATGTTCATTGTAAATGTCCATTGTAAACGTCTGTGATGAATTAATGTTTCTAGTCGCATCGCTGTGTAGTAATATACTATGTCGTAAATAAACGTTTATTGATAGAAATATTTCGTAAAAAATATTAACAGAAGCGTAAAATAACGAGATCTGAAGCAGAAATAGTTGAAACATATTCCAAAGTCTGTGTAAATATATGTTGAAAGAGTTAAACCGTTTAGAATGCTGCGTAAGAAGGCGGCAACCAGTGAAATCGAACGTAGCTCCGTCGCTAGCGCGCCGCGAGCAGAACTCAAGACGGTTGCGGGTGGGTAGGCAGCCCACTTGCCAGTTCTGTGTTGAATCGAAACACACTGTACTCCACGTCTACCTGGTTAACCCAGTCAAATGAAGCACATCTTCTTACCAGGACCCGCGAGCAATCATCTGAGAAGAGATGCAAGTAAACTCGTATTGAGAAACATAGCTTGCGCGGAAATGGCTTAATGTATCGTCGACAGCGAGGTCATTACAGACGGTGACATATAACTTGGCACATGACAGGAGCCGGGAGAAGAACCAGATATAGTCTTTCTTAAGGAACTATAACAGCATATGCCTGGGACTATTTCTGAACACCATGGAAAATCGAAATCATTATGGCCGGTGCCAAGAATCAAACCCGGGTCATTCCGAATGCTAGTCCACCCTATTACCGTTGCGCCCCTCGCTCTGTTTGCGCGAAAAACTTTCCACAAAAAATTATGAGAACTTACATATAGGTTTTAAGAACGTCGTTTATTTTATTTATGTTCTGAGTAGTAAAACCTTGAAAAGATTTTTGACATTCGTAATAGGCATTCAGTGAGAATTTTTTACAATAAATGCAATTGAATATGCAACATGTAAATTAACATATTGTACATGATATTTTTTTTTTCACTTTTACACACACACGCATACGCATACAGAAAATAGTTTACTGTCAATGTTCATGTCCGTGGTTATTTATTCGTTATTGCTGAGTTCCCAGTTGATAGCGCCTGTGTTAACCATGTTTCAACACTACTGAACATGAAAGATTCATGAATTAACAGTTATACTCTCTGTAAACCAGTCGTCTAACCACACAAGCCGCATTTTCACTATCTAATGATAATGCTCCAAGCGTCTATTTTCATATGTCATTTTTGGTTACATAAAGTCAGGACATACTGTTCACTGTGTCAGGGCATTCTGAACGAACATGGACATTCATAATCAATCACAAAAATGTCTTTATAACTCATTTCAAGGACTACCAAAAACTTCATTAGATTGTTAGGGCTTATTGTCGCGTTGGAAAGGAATAAATTTCCCTGCAGTATCTAAAGTTGTGTAATAAATCAATCCTGATCTTCCGTAAATAAACATCTCAAACATTAGCCAGGAATGACATCGGAAAGAAACGGAAAACGCATTCTGGGTGGCCGGAACGGGATTCGAAAACAGGTTCTTCCGAAAAATTGAAAGTAAGATAGTTAAATGATCCGAAAGATATACCCTGTAGATAGGTTGCTACCCAGTGAGCAGCCAGTAGACCAGTATAAGTCGGGTTACGGTCTTTGTTCGCTTTTACTCGTCACATCTCATCAGGGTTTGTCTGCTGAACTGTGATGTAATTGCAAGTAGATGTGTGCAAGTGTGTGAAGAATAGGTCCAGAAATAAAATTGCCAATTTACCCACCTTGTCAGGTAGCGAATCTTTTACATGACGCAAGATTTTACCTTGTAGCAAACATTTCATGCAACTCGCGCTTAAGAAGACTCCGTTCTGAAACATTGCACACACATACATTGTAGTAAATCATTTTCTCACTGAAGACTTTGACGGCCTTTGTTTAAAATACATTATGTGAGAAAAAGGCATATTTTGTAATGATTTAAATGAAACACAAACACCTTACAAAATAGTTGTTTATAACATTGTGTTTGTGTCCATTAAATACTTCATTAAGATTGCTGAGGCGCCAGAGTTCTCTTCGCACAGCTGAAACTATTATTTACCGCCATTTTAACGTCCAGTATCGAATAAGAGTGTACGGATCATCCAGTTGGTCACATGCTCGATCAGTGTACGGTGACTGAATAGATCATTCCACACAATTTGCAAGTAGTTTGCACTACAAATTAAGACACTCACACGATATCGCACAAGATTTACCTACATGAGAAATTCTCTGGCGAGATAATATGTCGCACGAATTTTGCGTGTATCTTGCGTCGTGTGAAGTTGCTTAATGTGGGCGCTAGTCCTGGCCACCATGTTGTACAGAGATTTGGTTCATATAATGTTCAACTTGCGTTAGTGACGTATATTTAAGAATAGCATTCGAAGAACTCGCATGTGTACATACTCCCCACCCAGTAAACTATAATGCTTATTTTCTCGTGACCTTAACCGACTGAAGTGAGTGTTTTCGAGGTGCAGAGTATTTAAAATTACCTGAATCAGCCTAGATCTAAGCACTTGTACAACGTCATAGTCATATGAAGACAGAGTCGCCACTAGATGTTACATGGTAGCGCTTTATTGGCGATATGCCTTCTCGTCACAGTTGGGTCACTTGCCACTAGGGGCTGCAGTCAGGCGTCATTGTTATGCCTGGATAGACCTTAAAGTTTCCACTACTATACGATCGTATGTGCGACATACGTCCAGTAAGACGGCCACCTTGACAGTACTAAACAGTACCTAGAACATTTTATTTAGTCATAGTATGTGAACATCGTGCAGAGACAGCGCCAAATAGTAAGACTGAGAAGTGTATATTTGGAGAGGGTGAGGTGGGCCGGTGGGGGAAGGGGCGACCAGGGGACCCTGGATTGAGCAAACAGCGTGGCCGGGTGGCAGATGGGTGTAAAGGGATTTGTCCGGGGCTAGGACCCTCGGATTAAGCGGCCAGCAGTCGACCCCCCGGGGCTGTGGAGTTGTAGTGAGGGAGGGGGTAGTAGGTTCATTACACTGCCAATTACTGCCACTGGCGCGCGAGAAGCTGGTAATGTCATTACACGCCGTGACATGGCGGCCTCGGGGCGGTAACGCGATATCGCCGACATTACAGCTGCATCTGTGTCGCTGCCACAACATTTACTACCATCTCGTTTCTTCGGAACTGCGCCTCATATAGCATTTCATTTTATAACAGTAACGGTAACTGGCTAATACCACGCACAATCATATGTGACTGCTGTTGGACAGTAGCATTTAATACTTTCGAACGTAGCTTATGTTCGTACAGTCAGACATACACGAAATTGTTCCGAAAGCGTTCATGGAAGCAGTATTATATTTACAAGGTGTTAATTTGCGTTGGATAGTAGGTATTGTATCAAATGTTCTCTAGAAAACGCATTTTACAGTCAATGTTGAAAATGGTATGGATTTTTGCGATAAATATTTATTTAGCTATTTAAAAATAAAGGAACATCACTCTCAAATATATATGTATGTTAATCGAGAATTATGTAACATTATCCACTATCACACATTGTACAAATAATAATCTGATGCAGAAAAATTATTGCGAGAAAAATACGCAGATATTATTTTCATTTCATTTCTAAATACAAATAACAACTTATTAAAGAAGAACGTATTATATATGTGTGTGTATATGTATGTATATAGGGAAGGCTGCCGACGACGACAGCGCAATCGAGTCTGTAGTTGTGCTCAAAAGAAGGGCTTGAGTGATTCTACCCACACTGAACACTGGAATTTAGCGCAGTGTATCGGGTAAACGTGAAACATCTACTAGAACCATCCTTCCAGCCGTCAACAGCTTGCCAGAACATTCCTGAGTCTATACCGTCAGCCAAGCCATCCGGCATCATAATAATGGTGTGGTCTAAGGTGTCCTACGTCACCCATCACCCGCAAGTATCATGTAACATGGTGTAAACAAAACAGCTAATAGGTGAATTACTTCCAACCTAATTATTGTAGTACATCCTTGCAATAACCTGTTACATGAAAGCGAATACAGTAAATCCACAGTATTTAGAATAGGCAACGTATTCTATTTTATCGGAACCCGCACTCTTAAAGTTTACCTCTTAGCTAATTTCAGTATGAACCGTCTACATCTTGTAACAGTGTCACTCTATCTTACTATATGTAAAACGATTAAATGATAAGTTTACAATATATATGTACATTTGTTTACTTACGTAATTTAACAGGCGTGAACGGTTACTATTAGCGTACACAAAAAATCCTTAAAACGAAAAAAACATCTTAACATTTAACACACCACACCGATTTATAAATTAATGTTTAAAATATTTACTAGATTTCTTTTTTAAATTATTACGTCAGTTAGAATTATAAACTGAATTTTTGTACCCACGCCATTGCGAACGAATGCGATGTGTAGTAACTAGGAAAATCCCTTCGGACAATTTTTACGGCCGCCAAGCTTCTCAATTGCAAAAATCAAGATCGTTCTCATGGTGAATCAAACCCAGCTTGCCATGAAGGTAGGAGAGAGATCTTTGTTCTTCCCCACCGCTACGACTCCAGTCTTCATACTAATAGGCAACAGTTCCACAAGGACAATAAACAGCAATTTATTTGAACATGATCCAATATGATTCCATGTAAAATGCATCTAAACTAAGCGATGCAAGTCAACGAACAAAGTTGTATGTTTCCGCGTTTGCTCGTATATTAAAGATCTCTTTCGAGGGTTGCATATACCGTACGTTTGCATTTTTGTATGTAATAAATACAAAAATACTAGTTAAGTTCATAACAATTTAAAATTATATATAAGAACCTTTATGTGGGTTGCATTTGAAAAATTTGCATTTGGAAAGAAATGAACAAACGTGCCGGACATTGTCGTCGACTGGCGGGTTTTTACTTAGGCACTTCCGTTTCACCATTATTCTCTTTCCGTCAGGGCTCGGCAGACTTTTGCAGGCACCTGTTAAGAAATGAGGCAAGTTTTGTAACCAGCTGCAACTGAAACGACATAAGAAACGGGTTCCCTAAGTTGTACCACCTATATCCTTAATCGCCTCACAACATTATCACATCATTAAATCATACAAGCAACACAACACGTGATAACACATTAATTAGTGTAGAAGTCACATGGTAACACACTTTTATTATTTACCTACTTAAAATGCCAAATATATTTAATTAGGGCCTATTTAAACGCTACACATGCTTTAGTCCTGTCTTAACTACCGCTCAACTCTCGAGAACTCATTATGCGAGCAACTAGATCACTTAACCATGTCTTCATCAATTTTTCTTCACATACATAATAAAACCAGTCGTCACATTGGCTTGAAGCGGATGGCTGAACTAATTTGCGATCAAGGTCTCTGTTCCTTCGCGTGCATGAAGAATGTTTCTTCGTTGTAGGCCTATGTGTTGTTTTTGGATCCTGGACTTTTATAGTTTCAGATTACTTGGCGTGACCTCCGCGATATTTGTATCTAGTTTATTTACTTTTTCTTGGTCTACACGCAATATCTTTGCTAACCGCAAATGGTTTTGTGTGAACTGTTTGTTAGAATAAGTGCCCGTGGGATTTTTACTAATCTGCGCTGCGTTCTTATGAATAGGAATTGGTAAAAGCGATTTACTACAGACACTCAGAATTCAAGAATTGGTATTGTCAGCTTCATTGCTTGGTTTTTCAATCATGAGTATGCTCCTGAACTACCAGTAAAAACGCTGTGAGGTAATTCCCTATTATAAATTAGGTATATAACGTTATACGAATAACGTCGTACAGTTACTTGTGAGGGAGATATAAACAATTAAATATCAACAGAAAATAGTAAAACCTATTCTGTGTATGACGTTGTTACTTAACGTAGAACTTAAGCTTTAGCAAAATTGTGGAGTACTAATATTCCCTATAATGAGGAAAAAAACGGGTGGTATGGTTTTATCCTATCAATGCCCTTGAGCATTTGTATTGTTTTCAAAGAAGTAATGCTCATAAATGTCTTACTTTTTGATTTACTGTGGGGTTTTTCCGCAACTCTGCAACATTTCGTAGACATGCGCGTTTAGAAACTTCAAACTCAGTTTTAAAAATTTCATCGGACTTTACTAACTTCTAACATTTATAAATATTTAGTTTTCTCACATCGCCAACATAACATTGAAATGTATGTTTACATTTCACATTGTATCGTTTGATTTTGTTAAGAGGATATCATTACAATGTTAGTTTATTATTTGACGAAGAAGTGCAATGTCCTGCATGCTAGAATCCAATGTCCTATGAGTACTCAAGCCCCGTCTATTCGTTCATTGTCTGCTGTCTGAATGAGTAGCAGGTAATGGACAAATTGTAGGTCTTCTGTGTGTACAGGATAGTGGATTCTAGCATGTTGGTCGTTGAACTTGCGTAACATTCCTAGACCTAGTTATGTGATATTTATTTGTTTACTTACCTATAATGTAGCCGAAGTTCCTATTATCATGTTATTATTTTTGCTCATTTAATTACTTCAGAATTACTATCCTTCAACTCTTAATGATACTTCATATCTTTTAGAAAAAAAAGTTTTAAGAGTTTAATTACTACATTCCGAAATCCCCACATTCAACTTTTCTTTAAGTTCTCCGTCGTAAAAATATGTTGATGAGACGGCCTACCTTCTGGCATACGAATTCAATGCTGGTATTTAGTAATAGAGTCGCTGTCAACTTGGGAAATAAAAGTCATAGAAATGTAGTATGACCCAGTTAAACATAAGTTATCATAACCATAATAACATACAGAAATAACTACCCAAAACGGTGCGAATATAATAAGTAATAAGAAATTCATGATAGAGATAGTACAGATAGTATGCCTACAGCAATAGTGGCGTATCGTTTGTGTTCCAAGGCATGCGGTGATTAAGCGGTTCGTGGGACCATTAGACACGTAGAAGAAGGTACACTCGTCTTCCAGTTGCGTACAAGAGGCAAGGAACGTATTCTCAAATAATATTCCTCGGTTTGCACAACACAAGTTTATTGGAGATAACAGACACATAGAGTCAAAGTGCTCAAGAGTATAGTCGGAGCTTATATTGCATGTATTGGAACACGACCATGATACCTTACTGCATTACAAAGATTTACATTAACAACTAGCAATTGTTGTTTACATTAGTGACAATAATAATACAATTCGTCATAATCGCCCACCCATTTCATGTACGACTCAGAATTAGATTTTTCTTTACATGTTTTCCGAGAGCAATACAATATATTTTACAACAATAAGCTGAATACAATGACGACACAATACAAGACATTTACTTTTCAACTTTTCAGTCGATTCTGCTCCTTTTATACAGACGAATTTTTGAAGCCTACTTCCTGAAGGAAAAAGTAGGTTTATGAGATCACCTTTCTGTCTGTGTGTTTGTGTGTTGGTGTGTATGTGTATTCGTAGGTGTGTGTGTGTGTATGCGTGTGTGTGTCTCTTAAAACTTTTGAATCAGTGGACCTAATTTGATCAAACTTTGTACACATGTAGTTCTTTGTAATCAGACTTGACTTTTTTTGTATTTTATTTACGCCGTATTCATATTTATACAATGGCGGCTATTTTAACACTTTTCGATAAAGCTATATGTCTAAGGAACCGTACTTTAAAATTCCATTAAACTTGGACCACGTGTACTACATACAATGTTGACTTGACTTTTGTGTATTTTGTTCATCCTGCATGCATATTTTAATGGTGGCCATTGTTATATTATTATCATATTATTGCATATTATACTAATTAGTTTTTACAATTTCACCCAACTTGGTACACATAAACTACATACAAAACTGAGTTGAATATTGTGTATTTTGTTTATCCTATGTCCATATTTTCAAAATGGCTGCCATATTAATTTTTTTAGCTTAGTGTAACAGTTCTGTGGAAATATTTGTCAGAATTTCACTAAGCTTAGTACACATATACTGCATACAAAGTTGGCATTACAATAGGATATTTCTTTCATTCTTTGATCATGTTTACAAAGTGGCGGCAATTTTTATATTTTTAGCATAGTGTCATATAATTTAAGAAATATTTTTCTCATTTCATCAAACTTCACACACATATACCACATACAAAACTGAGTTAAGTATTGTTAATTGGGTTTATCCTGTGTTCATATTTTCAAAATGGCAGCCATTTTTCATATTTTTAGCTTAGTGTAACATATCTTACGAAATAGTTTTCAGAAATTTACCGAACTTGGTACACATGTACTATATATAAAGCCGATTTGATTAATGTGTACTTCGTTCATCCTGTTTTCATATTTTCAAAATTGTGGCCATTATTATATTTGTAGCACAACATAACATTACTTAGGAAATATTTTTCAAATTTCTCCGAATTCGCGCTCATATTCTGCATACAAAGCTGAATGACTGTTGTGAATTTCGTTCATTACGTGTTCATATTGTTACGATATTGCTGTCCGAGCGCAGCCAGGTTTGCATGCGATGGAGGGCTTATGTAACTAAATAAAATTAAGGTTCTTAATTTACTACAGACACTAAAAAACACTGCAATAATTTCATAACACTTGCAATTCACTCTCTTTAAATAAACATATACAGAATTATCTACAGATTAGCTAACTAACAGTGTAATTTATTATTCTAGTATTTGATAATTGAAGGGCTTGGCGGAAGAAGGGAATATCCCACATTTATAAAATTATGAGAAAAATAACAGTAAGGGTTTCTATGGCTTATGATGATTGGTGATTTCCAGCCGTATGTTACGAATACACTCCAAGCATTGAGAAGTTTGAAGAACGTTTTAAACATTTCCATTGTAAATAAATATTTATTGTTTTTTTTTTCTGAGAAATTAAAAACGTTGGATAGACCCTTCTTCCACCAAGCCCTTCCATTAACTGTCTCTCTCGCTAAGTTTTCGAATCACCCATTCTCTATATAGGAATATCACGGAAATGACAGCTGGATACATTTAAACCTGTTCGTCCACTCACACTTACACTACTCCAGAAAAGTCACCATCGTCCGCGCTATCACGGCCACTTCTTAATTCGCTCGTCTCTCTCGTTCACTCGTTGCTCACACTCGCTGGCTAGTCGCCACTCACACTCTCTCGCGGCTCGCGGCGATCCTGTACTTATAGCACCTCAAACGACGCCCGGTATATTCTCCAAGTTCGCCGACAGGACTGGGTGATGTAAGTTGAACCTTCCCGACGTTTCGGTAACACTCATTTACGCCCGAGCTGAATGCCTGTCAAATGGTGATTGACAGGGGCCCACTCATTCAGAAGGCTGTTGACGTCAGTATGGACTAGTGACGTCAGTCCGTCCAGGCAGGCCGCTGCACCAGGAACGATCAGCAGGGGGAGGGGGGCCGTATTCCGGCACCTCGCAAGCTAGGCTGTAAGTAACGTGCAGGGGAGGAAGGCGGGAGTGGCGCGGCTCTTCAGTCACGTGCCTGCGTGCGGCACTGGCTTGTTACAATATCTTCAAAATTGCGGCAATTTTTATATTTTTAGCACAGTATTACATATCTTTAATATATTTTTCACAATTTTCTTTCTAACTTGGTACACATATACTACACACAAAGCTGACTTTACTGTAGTGTGTTTCGTTCATCCTGTGTTCATAATTTTACAATGGTGGCCATTTTTGTATTTTTAGCATAGTATTACATATCTTAGGCAGTATTTTTAGAATTTTACCAAACTTGGTATACATATTCTAAGTGCAAAACTGACTTTACAGCTGTGTATTTCGTTAATTTTTTTTTATATTTTCAAAACTGCTGTTATTCATAAATTTTTAGTATGTAATCATATGTCTTAGGAAATATTTTTCTGAATTTTATCAAACGTGGTACACATATACAGCATACAAAGTTGATTATACTTTTGCGTATTTCGTTCCTTCTGTGTAAGTAATTTAATAATTGTATCTGTTTTTATAAAATTTGCATAATAAAACTTATTTAATGAAATATTTTCAAAAATTTAACAAACTTTGTTTATATACTAACTTGAAAACTGACTTCACTTTTACGTATTTCGTCCATCCTTTCTTAAATTTTGAAAACGGCGACTTTATTTATCTTTATGATAGAGAGGAATCTCAGAAAATTCCCCCCCCCCCCCCAAAGTTTATTAAACTGGGTACTCGTAAATTACTTGGGAAACTGACTTATCTTTTGTATATTTCCTGGATCAAATGTTTATGTCAATATTATTAGTTGATATTTCTGGATTACGTATAAGATTTTAACTTTCAGGATTAAGTTACACCCGCTTTGAATAAAGTAAGCTTATCAATGATACTGGTGACTTCTTGTTTTCTTATTTTTATCTTTAGTAGATTTTCCTTCACTTTCTTCTATTTAATTGTATTTCTTTTCTGTCAGCGCCTTTTATAAGGGATCGACTTTCAATATTTTACGGAACTCTGTCTTCTTCTGGTGACGTAGCAATAATATTTTACTGTCTAACGGAAAGGAAAAAAGAATTATCTAAAATATATTATTTTAACTTAGAAAAGCTAACATTTAAAGACAAATAACTCGCAGTCAATGTGAGTTTGTTTTCCAAGAAATATCAGCAGTTGGAACATTTTAATTCCCAGGCGTCTTCCACGGATCAGGAGATGGCACAGCATTAACTGGATCACAAATTGTACCATAATTGAAACTGATGTTCCAGGCATCTCCCATGCATTCAAAGAAGGCACAGCAGACATAGGAACAGAAGCTGTAGCGGAAGTTCCAGCAGAAGTTAGAAAAACTGTTGCATCAAGCATCTTTGGTGTATCAGAGGAAGGAACAGCAGACACTGAACAGAAACAGTAGCAGAAATCACAGCATTCTATAGAACAACTGACGTGTCAGATACCCTCGATGGCTCAGGAGAAGACCCAGCAAAGGTATGGACAGGAACTGCAGTAGACAACCCATCAATCGGTCTCCCATGCATAGAGACACTGGAAAACCACGGGGCCGCGGATGCCGAGTGGTCAGTCAGACGCGAGCAGATGAGGCGTTGTCTGGCGCTAGTTCGCGCGGCTTGGTGAGCAGGTACCGGTATGTCTTCGATATGTAAAAATACTTTACGTGTTACCTTTACGTCTTGGACGCCAGCAATTGACATACATCAATTGATAAAAAATGTTCTAGATTTAATAGAAGATGTTTTAGAAGCAGCGCAGTTGGATGTCTATTTAAATGGTGTATTTATCAAATTCACTGACATTGTGCAAGCTGGCAAAGTGCTGCAAACAAAGATATGGTCATCACAGTTACTGACATAGATCGAGTGAATTCATTCAAGCAGCAATATAACGAGAAATATCAAACCAATAATTAGTACATGTTGTGAACTTGCCTGTCGAAATGGATAATCAGCTAATGCGACCGTGTCAAGTGGAATATGCGACTGTAATATCGGCGCAGGACGAATTTTGGATTAGGAATTATACGTTTTGAGTGAAAATGGGTGTTTGGCTTATCAAGACGGACATAATCATGATATTCCGTCCTTCATAATAGTAGACGGTCACCGTGGATTCGTCACTTGCGACAACCAGCCAAAAACATGCAGTTACTGTGCCGCACAATATCACCTTAGGGCAACGTGCCAGAAATGATCAAAACACTTCCAGTGTACGGCTCAAACGTGGGGACGCTCACATTACAGTGGAGAACAAATAGACACGTCTGAGATACAGTATCGCTCAGCTATAAAAAGCCAGATAGGCAAGGAAGAAGTCACACGTTTACCACGAGCCAACGATGCCGACAACGAACGATATCGCCCGAGAACATCAAATACTACTGCTATAGACGTAGCAAACACAGCACAGTCTTCCTGTCAGGTGGAATCAGTAGCATAAAAGAACTGTTTCTCTCGTTCGGAACAACAACACTGGAGTGAAGATGTGAACGAAGCTGAAAACAGCACGGTCGAAGCTGACACCATGCAACAGTTGTCAGTAACCAGCGAGGGCTCAACATCGCTGTCACGTGACGGCAACAAAACACTTCAGCACGCTACTCTGAAGACAGAAGAGCAGCAGGGAGACCGACGATGTTACTGTCACATAAGTTTGTGTCATTTTGCACGACTATACGTGGCAGCTCTATCTCCACACATGCTCGTTTAATTTTACACAACTGATGTCCGTGTCTTTTTACAGTACATAACGATAAAAATACTATAACATGCACGTATAATAGCAGTGCTACGGTACGTGTATTTTGACAGAATAATGATATGTTAAGTAATCCGCACTACAAAGGAAAAAAATACAATTAAATAAAATTAAAATACAGTATATTTGAAATTAACTGGCAACTGATGCAAACTTTTTAAATTTTCTCTGGAACCTTAATGCAAGTTATATTAGAAATATTTGTTAATTTCAGAAGTGATTTGATATTTTCAAAGTATCACGAGTAACTTACGACTATTATTAATTAACGAAGAATACTGAAACTGCTAGGATTCGAACTCACGACTTTAGTGTTAACAGTCAACGGCAGTTACGAGACAATCGATGGTTGTTCACCAGAGTAGTTTTTGATATGGGATCCAATCATTCCAGACTAAGTGGCCATCATAATTAGTTGTTTTTGACATTCATTGGGATTATTTTAGCAAGCTGTTCCAAATGCACAAGGGAAAACGTTTTCCTCTTTATTACCACGCGTATTTTTGCTGAGTTTTGCTACTAATATATAACACAAAATAAATATTTTTGTAAAATTATACAAATTCGTTTAGCAAAAATATTTTTGAGACGAACATAGTAAAGTTGGAGTTTACAGACACGGCATCAGGTTTTGCACATTTTTAACTGTAGGCCTAAATCTACGCGAAAACCACATCGTAATAAAATATAATGAGTTTAGGCGTTAGTAAAAACTTTTTATACATATGTGATCATATATGTACCTCAGAGATGGAAAAACTGTTAAAGTTTTCTGTTAAAAATACACTTAAATCGAATATTTGGTATGATAGCATACCTACGCAAACTGCAGGAGTACATTTATAATTATTTGGCCGTTTCAAAACTGCACTGTGAAACAAGCACTTTGACATTTGAATCAGAGTACTTATGCATACAAAGTGTGGTTATAAAACACAAAATCACGAATAATATTACACTATGTCACTGTATTTCTACACGTATATTAACAAATTATATTTTACGTCAAACTAGTAAATTTATGTATACATTTATGTTTTTTAATCAAAGATCTGTAAGTATTTCGGATCAGCAAGAACAATTGTGTATAATTACACTTACTGTGAATGTTTTCTGTAATTACACGTGCAAAAATGTAAAACTACCAGCTATGTGTACATGCACATTTACACATTTGTCACAGTGTAGCCTACAGAGCGGATGGCGGTCGTTAGTTCCAGCAGTTCAAGGCACTTTTTCTGAGTTTGTCGTTACAGGCATCGAAACATTTCTACATGCAGTTGCTTCGATCGTCTTGTTAACGACAGGAAGTATCATGTGAGGAACACGCGTATTCTGAGTGTAGTATCGTTATGACACGACGACCGCTAGCGAACATGTTCAAGATTTTCGATCAACTTCCTAGTACGGCAACATAACATAAACATCGCCGTTGTTGTACAACTTACGTTCTTGGGGGAAAAGGTCTATTTTTCGAAGATAATGTGTGCTATGTTGAAAAAAAGAGATAAGTAAAATCACTTGTTCAGAATTTGCTACTTAATGTACGACATCATGCTACAGCGACTGCAGCGATGGTAGACGCTGATGGAAGACAAATGTAGTTGCTGGCCCAACACCTGCATTTGCGTTTGTGTAAATACATTTAATGTAACTTGTGGTGACTGGATTACAGTCGCAGAGAAATGATGTGTTCGAAATAAAGTATGATTATGTGGTACATGTTAATAGCTTAGCGAAACGTATGGTGTGTACTGAGTGGTTAGGAAGCGTGGATTTGAATGCACGGAGTTAACTTCTTTAGTTAATATCGTCGACGAGGGATTATTTGATATTACTTTCTCATTTTATTTTTATTTCTGAAAACCATATCCTACAGTTTTGAGACAAATTATTTATTTCTGTTTTTAAAGCATCGGTGACTACAATAACAGTGAGCGTTTTTCAGTTTCACTGCTGTCTGTGAACTGCAATTTTGTGTGTGTTTATTTACGGTGATTTGGAGTACATTGGTTTGTAGAAACACATCACCAAATCAAACATTTCTGCTCATGTAGCCCCAGTTAATATTTGCCCAGTACTACTGTTGTTACACATGCGTCTACATTAGTAATTATTAAAAATCTTTCAAGAGTTTCGGATATAATACGCAGTAATATAAAGGAAATAATATAAAATAATTTGTGCAGTAGCGAAGATTTGAACTCGAAAAATAATTCTCCTCTCCGTCAGTACAAACCACGCACGCTACCGCGCAGCTATACAGACGATTAACTGAAACGTTTATGTTCATATTTGCTACTCAAATATCAAATCTCTCTTTGTATGTGATACCGTTTGATATGTGATTTTTTTGCTTTGTATCAAACGATTTCGAATGTATTTCGTATTTACACCGTTCAAAATTAGCACAGAGACAACTACGTACGTATTCGCTGCGGACTGCTTGCCAACTCTTTTACGTTTCTTTGTATGCGCGTACCTGGAAATAAAAGTAATTTCAGTCTTGAAAATATTCCTAATGCATGAATGAAACCCCATTGTCGAATTACGTTCACGTATCGCCCACATTTTGAGATGTTTCAACTATATTTTCTTGTCTCGACAGCTATACAACTGTCGTTATGAAACGAGAGACGGTATCGACAGATGGCCTCCAACGTGACGTCACTCACAAACGGAACTGTCGAGACCAAACGAGGATCGATAAGTAGCGATAGACTTTATTGTTACGACAAACTTAGAATAAGCTCCCAAGGCCCGACGTACAGCGACAGCACAAGCCACACTTGAATGCGACTGACGAAATGACAACGCCGCAGGGAACATCGCTGACTTCACTGGAGGTCAACAAGTCTACATCAGCACGAAGTCAGGTAAATGTGACTACAAAACTGACCAAAACCGCGGAGGGTATTTGCCAGGACGTACATAAAGTGAAGGCAGGCACGTCACCACTCTGGAGCCCGCGGGCAAACATAATAGAATCATTACAGTAGCCAAGATATTTATTCAAACTTTAAAAGTTTCGACAAAAACCACCTCAGAGTTAAATAAATAGAGCATGTGCATACCGCAGCGACCTTTAACGTGTGTAAGTTAATGCTAAGACCTTAAAAATAAGAAAACAAGTTAGCAAGTACGCAATTGGTAGTAAATTTGTATGCTTCTTCAGTCTCCCAAGCCAGGCGTAAGAGGAACCTATTTTACGAAAGTAAAATAGTACCTTTAATTGCATTGAAGTAATAGGCGAACTATATTAGGTCGAGACTTTTACTATATAAATGACCAATGTGATCATGATAGTGTGCCATTTCCGATCAATGCACCGTTGCTAAAAATACTTACGTGTAGAAGATGTTACAGACATTCTGTTCATTCCCGAACCTCACTATACGTATATTTCAACGGAAAGTCGGACGCGTCCGGACAGAAACTATGTTCGAAACAGTAATAAAGATGTTGTGTCATAAAATTACTCCTGGTATCAATACGTACTCATCATATTGTTGTTGTCGCGTACACGGCAAGTCTGGCGGCGTGGGAGAGGTGTTTGAAAATCTAATACAAAACTATTATTTCACTCTAATATTAAAGACAACTTCCGCCATAACGATAACGTATGGCGAGCACAGAAAGACAGAATGCGAACTTGGGCCATGGTACAAATAGCACAAGTATCCGCACTCGCGCACTCTCACTCGGAAATGATGTTAGAGAGTACTGTTCCATAACTCAGAGTGCGAGTACGTGAGTGCGAGCGTGCGAGTGTGCGTAGCGAATCTTTGTAAATCCTTGCTCTATGCACACTCTTCATGTATTACATGGAGCATTGTTTACCTGTTTACTGCTCTCACATTTTGCTGCCAGTATATTCTCAGGTATCGCAAATAATAATTCTAGTATCTGAGAACAAGACACAGGATGTACGATACCAGCGATTACCGTGTTGACAGTTGAGAGCGATTGCGAATGTTTATGCATTCCAAAATTATTTGTGAAGATTCTAGGAGCGAGTGCGAGTGCGAGAGCAAGTACGAGTGCAAATGTTGAATATTGGCTGTGTACCAAACAGGTAAAAATGCATGATCACGTACTCACGCTCGGAAGTGACGTCAGAGAGTGTTGTTCCAAATGGCCGAGTGAGGGCGAGCATATTTGTGGCGAGCTTGTGTGAATGCATGCTCGATGCACACTCTCGGAAGTCACTGTTTATTTACGTCTGGGAGCATGCAAGGAGTACGGTAGCGTTCCAAATAAAGAGCATGCGTAAAACACGCAAGGAATGGAGAACATTCACATTTCATAGAAATGTCTAGAACTGCTCGAGATGCTCTTTTGTACACAAATAACTGTAACTATTAATTTTTTATCCCGTCAAAATCGGTAGGAACTGAGTAATTTGAGATTAAAAACAGTAATTTAGCCGGGCGTTATCACGTGACCGCGAAACGCTTTCTTACTGGTATGACGTCACACCTTAGTATCCGCATCCGCGCTCCGGCTGCGCTCATGGCAGATAGAGGCTATAAACTATTTGTTTATTGAACTTGCGGGAAGAAAAGGGCTTTTTTTAAAAGCACAAAGTGATAATCTGCCCCGAGTTGATTCTGATATGATACAAGACTATTTTAATTCCAGTTACGTCATTGGAGCGGAAACGAAATGAATTAAATTACAAAGGCAAGTTACTCATAGTTTATCGGTACATTATCAACAAGTAAGATAAAACGTACATGTGAGTAGTCATACATAATACGACACTACTCAAAATGCTGTACTAGTATGATAAACAATTGCCTCGCAATATAATTAAGTACCAGTACTGAAAACCATAACCGTTCGTGGTTTGCGTTACGGCCGCGCCATTCATGACTGTAGGAATGTTATGTGGAAAACTGAATATTTTACGCGAAAATACGTACTGCAGACGTTGTTTGTCTGTAGTGACATACTGTAAGTCATATGTGAATCATAAATATTCTGGTTCTTTTAATTTCCGTAGGCCTACCTTGAAGTTACGCTACCGTCGCAGGCACACTCACCCATTGCTGGTGGCGCGGGCGCAACTTGCCCTGTAGGGCTATCCCAGCGGCCGCCACGCGAGTACCGTTCTTGCGGTGCGGTCAGCACTCGGCCCATTTAGTATCAAATACAGGTTGTCCCGAAAATACCTTCCAATATTTACAAAATAAGACGAAAACATGTTGTTCACTGTTCACCTAAACTCAATATTAAGGGCGTTATAACAAGTTAAAGCTGAACGTTTAAAACCGTATTTTCCAAAATATGGGAAACAACTTCACATACAAAGACAATATTGTCATCATTGCTTAATGCTATTAGGATCTTCAAACCAATAGCATATGGTGCTTGATATAGGTGGTTCGGTATAAAGTGAGCACTCGAAATAGCCCTGCTAAAGTTCTATTTTCAGCCAACTCGTATATTTCCGCGCGTAACGGAACAACGATTATGTCTAACCTCTCTGGACACGTCACTTGATGTTTGCGCGTGTACAATACATTGTGTAGTCTGTATGAATCCATACAGTTTATTTAAAAAAAAAGCATTAATTATATAAAATAAAATTATGTCAATTTCGGTTGAGTTTGTTTCTATATTGTTGTATTTAAATAGGAAAATACATGGAACTATATTGAGTAATTTCCCTACCAACCATACAAGTAGTAAGACACCTATAGTAATGTTAAATTATACACAGTAACGGCTAGTGATATTTTTCAAAGGTTAAGTTTTTAGTGCTCACTTTATCCCGAATGACCTCTACCTTCCACCCTTTGGAAAATAGCAGAGGTGGCTACCCTCTAATTTAATACAACTGATTTAACCGCCAGGTTTTCTCTATATTTGAAGGTGGTTTGTTGAGTAATGTTACCTGTGTAACAAAAAAGGTGCTCCTGTTGCAACTGTCTTTTTTTATAGAATATCTCGCTTGCGTAAAACACAAATTAATTCAAATGAGAATTTTGCTACATAAACAAAAATTTTTTAATTTTATAACATGAGCAAGTATGCTACTATAAATTGTTGTGACCATGTTTAATATATATATATATATATATATATATATATATATATATATATATATATATATATAAAATCATTGTATAATGTATCGGCCTATTTTAATTGTTTGTATAAATGTTTTAGTTAGGGTTGTATTTGAAATTGTTTTGCTTATACTTCAATAGCTCTATGTCTGTAGTACTGATAATATATTTCCCATTATTTTGTTTAATATTATAAGACCATCTCTACCCTGTCACCGAGAAAGAAATGGAATCAAAGAGTGGAAAAGTAAAAACATAAGTATATAGTGAAGCACATACTAGTATGTACAAAATAGAAGAGAAACCGAAATAGGCCTACCGTATTTTGATTTTGCATTACAAGAATGTTTTCAGTTGTTTTTGAAACACAGATTGGTGCGTTCCTTTTCATTTGTGGAGTTCTTTAAATTGTTTGTACGTTGTGTGACTTCTGCATTCAATTTCAAACTTTCATTATCCATGTCAAATGTTAAGTATAAAATTTGCAGTTATTTGGCATACATTAATTCGTGCAGCCTTCAGTGTTATAAAGGAGGTGGCCTATTTAAATGAAATTAACTGTGATGCTATGGAAATATATAGGTAAAATTAGTCTAACCAAATTATTGTTATTATTTCTGTCATCTTTTTAAACGGTACTTTTTTCCTTTACGCTTTATTTTCAATATTGAAATAACAGCATAATGTGCGCCAATATATACACGTGATTATTTTTTTTAAATTTATTTGCAACAGTTCTTTGATCAATGTGTGAACTTTGATCAAAAATAAACTACAATAGGCCCACCTAATGTAAATACCTACAAATAATTAAAAACTATTTAATCAAGTCATTCCCGTTCGATGTAGACTGACGTAACTCGCATTTAAGGTTAGTCCAAATGACCTCATGATGAAAGGTTTTTAAGTAATAGTGAATTGCATAACACGATTTCAGTTTTTTTGTGAAAATAATTATTGCAGAAGTAAAATAAGTTACATTTACTTACTTCAAAAGATCTTCACAGATAAAAACAACTGATTTCGGTGAAACATCTTCATACCAACGGCGAATGGCGTTGAACCATTTCTTTCGTTTACATGTTTCTTGCGGGACGGTGACGAATATTTTGTTCGGTGTTGTAGTCTAAGTGCTTGTGCACTGAGGTATTATGCCCCATTTAACGTTTTCATGATGATGTACTTTATTATTTTCTGTTCCCATGACGTTAAACCCTAACCACTGGGAGTAAACTACCGCCACGACCCATGTAAACACAGACGGCGGGCGAGCGCGTACTAAGGTGTGACGTCACGAGCGTCTCAGGCGCCCCAGCCGTGTTTTGGCGCGCATTCAAACTGCGATATTTTCATTTGGCCATAACTTTCACATTTTTCAACTTCGAGCTGCGATACTTTGTACGTATGATATTTGTACCGAACTGGTAGTGAAACCATCGTCAGAAAAAAATGCGAATGTTGCCCATTATGGGAGCGAATTATTTGGAACACAGCCTTAGTACTGTGGTGGAAACAGTGTATTACGCCTAGTATGCGCCGAATCTTTCAAAAACATTCGTATTTAATTGCAGAACGTCACACTGAAACCTTGTTTTTCTTGGAGAAAGAAGTGAATGAATTACAAACATAGAAATACAAAGGGCAGCAAATAATCGACCAGATGCGCAAGTAAAACATACTATAATATTGTTACAGTCGTGGAAACTAACGATGGACTGTAATTTTTGCGCGACGTAACTACTGTTAAACATGAACAAATTTTGCTTTTACACTTGCACAAAAAAAAAAAAAAACAACGAAAACCACTGTTATACGCAACATACGTGATACAAGGAAAAGTGTACGGGGATCTGCATGATACAGAAAAAAACCTTCATAAACATTATATACCCGCGTAAATAAGTGAGGGACAACAACGGTACAATATTGCACCTTGAAATTTATTTAGTCGCGATCATCTACAACTAATGTCACCGATAATCAACACGGACATTTCTGAAATTATAAAAACAAAAATCTCCTGAAAAAATTTCCAGGACCCGATGATTTATGTTACGAATTGTATAAACGTTTTTGGAACATTTTAGGTGCTAACATCTGTGATATGGTCCGAGGAGTGCAGAAACGAATGAGCTCCGTCACAACTTGAAGGACTCATTGTTTTGTACCAAAAACACAATCTCCTCTCGATATTACAGACTATAACCCTTAACTTTGTTGGCAACATATTATTACATCATTCGGGCAGTCAATAAAAGCTGAGCTATCATGAACACTGCAATACGATCTGGAAAAATATGTGCGTTGCTGGGTCGTAATATCATTCGAGTCTTAGTGCAATGTGGGACGAACAGATTTTGGCAAACACAAATAAAGTAACGAAATCTCGATTTCGACAAGTCTTTTAAAAAATTTAGTCATGCATTTAATATTAGCAGTCACGTTGCAAATGGCTCCCTGAAAAAATAAACAACTAGATACAAATGGCTTATAACAGAGCTAAGTCACGTGTACAAATAAATGTGTTTCGCAACGCGCTAAATTACATAAACATTGTCGCTGTGATTGTTTAAGTTGGGATGGAATGATTCCGTAGACTAATAAACCGTAGACTATGAACGTAACGAGATCGCTTATTATTGACCGCATATGCTGACGATGTGACGTGTCTAGGATAATCAAATAATTTAAAAACATATCACACAATATCAGGAAGTGCCAACAATGAGACATAAGTACAACATGAGTACGCTCTTGATATTATATTGTGAGGAGAGGGACAAAGCAGACTTCACTAACAAGCCGCATACGTGGCGAACGCAATACACCTTGATAATTAGGATACCTGTCCACGGTGCGGAGAACCAGACATGGCCTAGCACAGAGTGCTAACTTGTGTGAATGCTTGGGAAATTCGGAATTGAATAAAAATAACAGTAATAATGCAGGTCACAGTGATTGATGTGATACAGATATCGTAAATATTAGTTTTAAGCTATTTCCAAGAACCCGGCAAAGTATGGTAATGTGGTTTATAACGCACGCGCTACACTATATATACACTCTACGTGACAACCCCGCCTGAAAAATGTACTAGACATTATAGAATTGCTCAGAAGATGGGACACGATACAACCGGGGGTATTAAATAAACATTTTGTGTATTATTGTTTAGGTTCTGAAGAGATGTGATCATTTGTTAGGAATTTGTGTAAATGAACTAAACGGCACTGCCTTACTACATTAGTAAATTATTTCGTTACAGATGTATGACTACGCTAAAAATATAAAAATTATCGCGATTTTGAAAATATGAACACAGGAAGAATGAAATACACTACATTCAAGTCAGCTTTGTATGTAGTATATGCATACCGATTTAAATGAAATATTAAAATTCGTTTCCTCAGATACCTAGATTGAGCGGAAAATGTTAAAATGTTTGCCACTTTAAAAATCTGAACAGGGCGTAATCGAAATGTAAAAGTCAAGTAAGATAACAAAGAAGTATATGTGTGCACAACTAAACAGCTACTATATGCAATTTTTGGTGTTTTATCAGTTTTGAACACGATCAATTGTAAACCGGTCAATGGCTGAACACTCGTGTATAAATATATAAATAAATAATAAATAAATACAATGATTGGTATCATTCGGCCCACTGGTTCAAAAGTTTTAAGGGGACACACATACACACACACCTAACACATAAACACACAGACAGAAAGATGATCTCATAAGCCTGTTTTCCTTCAGAAAGTAGGCTAAAAACTGGCCAGGCCACTCGCATTCCACCGAGGCTATCCGGGTTTGATCACCGGCGGGGTCGGTCCATGTATTTTACAACGTGGGACTCGTGCTGTACGATTTCGCTGGCCGGCGGGTATTCTCCGGGGTCTCATATTTTCTTCTGCTCCCTCATTCCGACACTTCTCCATCGTAGGGCCTCATATGAGTCATCCCTCGGGGTGTGCAGATTGCGTACGATCTCCTAGTATTGAAATGTGCATTCGTCGTGCGATACTCTGACCCTCGGGTATATTCCTTGTACGATATTTATTATTTTACTGGAAAATCACAAAAATATTGTATATAGTCTCCAATAAACTGTAATATCTTGACCGTGGCACGTGTGAACAATCTTAGACAAATCACGCACGTTCGTTGTTATATTGTACAGTTCTTACTGGGCCGGTTGAGGAGAGAAACAGTGCTTGAAATAAACGAAAGTCAATAACGGTAGAACATTTTCACAGCACGATGGAGCCTAGTAAACAGCCAAATTTTAACGCGAATGTCCAGTGTCTCTATCCAGGTATCAGGAGAAAGCAATTGATACAGTGGAACAAAAGCTGTAGCAGAAATCCCGGCATTCGATGGTAGAAGACTGTAACTCGTTTATTACTTAGGAGATGTCATAGCAAAGGTTCAAGTAGCAACTGCATTTGAAGTTTAGGTGCTGTTGATTTGAGAACTGCGTGTTGTGTTGTGTAGATCATTTCCAAAAAAAAAAAAAAATAAATAAATAAAAAAAAATAAAAAAAATAAAAATAAAAAATCCAAATCAATTTTGTAAGTTTAACAGATATAGTCACGTGCCCTTATAACCATTTTCGTCTGTGGTCATTCGTATTATTATCATTGCCTTCGTCAATTTTGTTGTCCTTTCATAGAGTTTATTTGAGGATGTTATTTTATTGCCCTACTTTTTTTTCGTCTTTCTGTAACAGACTATATTCCATAATGGGATTAATTTGTGTTGTTGTTGTTCTATTGTTGTTTGTATTCAATTCGCCTTTCGAACCACTTTTATATTCTTTTCCGGAAATTGTCGGTATGTTATATGATTCTTTGAATTTCTTATTTGTTAAAAAAATTGGAATGAAGATAGGAAAAAAAGGTTTTGCTAGTTAAGGCTTTCACAATTTTTAAAATCACAGACTCTATTACATTGTTTGTAAAATTCGTATTCAATTTATTTAAAACAATTTTTCGCTTAATTTGTTCACGTCCCCTCACCAATTTTCTTTGTACACACACATACCCTGCCACATTCAGCTGTTTACCTTTACGTCCAGGTCAATGACTATAACTATACTTCACAAAAATGATATTTAAAAATATAGTGACGGGCAGAAACACTTGCCAGTCGTAAATCACAGCTTCAGGCAACACCGCTCATCCTACGCAAGTGGCTGAGCGTGTAGCCAGAGGCGCGAAGGAAGACCAGCCAACTTCTCATCGGTTATCTCCGCCTGACCGAATCCTCGAATAATGCACGATTCCCTGCGTGCCACAAATATAAATCCTCTTTTCATTTTGTGCTGTAATTTCTCCCTTTCACCCCTCTAGCGGGCGACGGGCGTCAGAGAACCTGAATGGCAGCGCGGAATAAAAAATGAGGCGGACGCGTGTGTGCTTTGTGATTTGCATGATGTTATGAGGGTGTGTTGCTAATTCTCGGCTGCCCCTCTCCCTTCCTGCCTCTCGTCATCTCTTCCCCTTAACCTCCCTTTGATCCTTGCCCGCGAGCAAACTGTTTTTTATTTGACACGCTAGTTGCCGCGGAGAATCTGCATCTCAATCCGCAGTCCCTCTCTGAGCGAGGGAGTAATTTGGTGGCTGGACGGTGAAGAGTGGTGGAGGAGAGGGGCTATGGAGTTACTTGTGTCTATTTACAATAGCGTGAGGGTTTCCGCCAGAAGACTTTCACTCTAGTCTAGCTGTACATTCCTGCTAGTTTCCCATGGCGCTTTCAAAGACACTTTGTGTAGGCTTCTGACAGCGACACGCAAACTTCTACCTTCTACTCTGTTGGTTGTCTCGAAACTGCTTCGTTGCAAAACTCTCTTTTATCATGTATCTGTTCGCATCTTAGTTAACTTAGTTACATAACGCCTGAAAACATTTTTGTCTAGTGAGACTTTTTTCAATCTTATACAGATCTCTTATCTTGTAGTTTTTTCATGATGACACGTGAAACAAAATCTTAAGGTTTTATGTACTTTCTCGTAACCGAAATTAACTCAGCTAAAATGTTATGAATAACTGCGAGAAGCCATAAAATAATTAATAACATTCGTGGAAGTGTTTTCGTATTTACAAGACCATAAATATAACGGATATATACCTTACGTTTACAGTGTTGCAACCTCGTCTGGCATGAGCTTTATCGTTAGGCCCATGCACACTCAGGTGTTAGACATGTTAAATTAACTGTTATTCAATAGAAAAACAGGACTCTAATATTTATGTGCGTGAATGTTTTGTCTGGAAATGATTGGATTAGAAACACTCATGATTTTACTCAAGGTACTATTACAATAAATGCTTTCCAAACATGATATAGCAGCTTATAAAATGCTTTTATCGCAAATGAAAATGACACACAATCGACAGGACACGAAATATTATAAAGTTGCTTGACCTTAGCCATTGACAGAAAATGAGTGTATAAGTTTGACACCTGTGTGTTTATCTATGTGCATGTCTGTGACTTCGTAGTTACGAAACGAATGAACCTTTTCAATGTTTTTTTTTTCTTCAATTAAAAACTATTTTTCTTCTATTTAGCATCTCAAGTTCGATGGCGTTAGAGGAAGCAAGTTTTTGTCACTGGAATGAGTACATATCCTACATAGAAATAATGAGTATTCTCTGTTACATAGACGGTAATATTAGTAAAACGTAAAAAAAATGAATGAATTACGACTAACGATGCATATAACAAGGATGAATATGTATATACTTCAAGTAGTAGATACTTTTCTCGAACAATATGGAATCGATTGCAACATGTAAGTCTTCGATGTGTTAGTTTTTGAGAATACATAAATAATATACAACAGGGGTTTCATTAAGAGGACAGGAGGCAAATGCATCCCTAGATTTAGATTTTTAAGTGTTAATTTTTTTTTGCATTTTGTTATTTAAATAATGCTAACTTAAATACATAAAACTAAAGCATTTTAATTAAAGTTTCTAATTTATACATGCTTAATTAATTACAAAAGATGCAACAAGGTCACTGTCGCGATAAAAAAATCTTGCCCCCCCCCCCAAAAAAAATACCCAAATGACGCCCATGGTCTACAAGTGTACTTTGAAAGTAAATTTTCTTCGCACACAAATGAAAAAAAAATCAATACTACAGTACCTAACAAAAGCTTAGAACCACCCTTATATGTGATGTGAGCTCTTCATAAAAACAAACTAATACATTTCAAATTATATTGTGACATTTTTTATGTTTAATGCTACTATATTACATAACACTAGAAACTAATTTTGTGATGTCTGTAAGACAGAAGGGCACACACCCCAGCTATTCCATAAGCCATGTGCTTACAGTTTAAATTAAAAATTAATGATGTAAATAAAGTCATACATCATTTAACAACACGCTATAAATATGTTAAACTAACATACAATAATTCTGAGAGTGTCTTCATAATTTTTACATAGGTTTTAGTGAATGCACAGCACAAAATATTTATTTCCATAAAAAATCATATACAATATTTTTTGTGTTATCAGTCATAAAGTAATTCTGTTTAGAATGACATATTTGATCCCTTAAACTGATGCTGTTATGTATTTGAACACTAAATAATCAATAGGGTCAACTTTGGTCAGTGGGCAGCAACACGAGGACAAATGATGTTCCAAAGATTTTATATTGGATTTAAATCAGTTATCCTAGCAGGTAGTTTAACAATGTGATTTCCTTTCCTTGAAACCATCTCATCGTTACAGCAGATGTGTTGCGAGGAGCGTTATCTCACTGAGTTTCTAGGTGGATGGCAGCATGTTCTTCTGCATGGTTTCAATGTATTTTTGAGACTCCATGGTGCCGTCAACGAATCTCAATATCCCGGTACCTTCAGCCGACATGCAACCCCAGATCATGACTGAGTCACCCCTTCCTTTGACAGCTGGTACGAGACCATTAGGGTGAAACTTATCCTACGCTATTCTCCTAACATTCACTTTTCGCGAATTGTACAGCAGAAATCTCGATTCATCGCTGATTCTGAGCTTTCCTCCAATGTTCCATGTACCAGTTTTCCCTTTGCACCAAATTCTGCGGTTACTCTTGTAAGTACTACTCAGCAGCGAGTCTTCAGAAGAACAAAGAATACGGTCCATTTTCTCTAAGTTGACGAGAAATCGTTATTGCCGAAACTTTTACTATTGTAATTTTCAAATTCCCTCTTAAATTTAAGTAGAGATAACTTACGATTGGTTTGCGAAACTTTTCAAATTACTCTGTCTTCGCGCTCAGATGTAGCAGTCTGGCCACAGCGCGGTTTATCCGCCACTTCACCCTGCTCTGGAACCTTTTTTATTGTATTCGTTACTTAGTTCTTACTAACACCTAACCTGGATGCTATTGTTCTGTGAGACTTGCTGCATTTCCTCTCACCAATTATTTGCCATTTTAAACACTCCGAAACTATTTTAGCCCCATTTACGTGATTAACAAATACTCGAAATGTGCACGCACTTCTTCTGCAAAAAAAAAAAAAAAAATATATATATATATATATATATATATATTCTACTTATGAGCAAATTCTCTTAGCAGATTAGTGTATGTAAAGTTATCTGTCGCTCGAAGTTAAAGCTATGGACTGGCTCGCGTGCAATCTCACTGTTTCATCGGTAATTTATTTTTATTTCGTTTTTAAACGTGTGTTAATATATTACTATTTTCCCCTGCACTGTGCAATATGAACAAAAAATATATTTTTGTTAATAATTAGTTTTATTATATTTTTATATTTTCCCTTTGATTTTCCACTTTTCCCAGCATTGGAAAAAATAGGTATTAAAATAAATGTCTTAGTTTATATTCTGGAAATTTTTTTACACTTAAAATATATGATTTTTTAAGTACACGTCTGAAATTAAAAAAAAATATATATACCTTGAAATCAAAATAGGATATCCTAATAATCTTTGAATACTTAAGTGTGAAAAAGTCTACACTATGCACAAAATATTTATAAACGTATCACTAACATAAGTTTACAACTAGGGATCTATTATGTTAAAACAGCTATGGTTCTAAACTTTTATTAGCAACTGTACTTATGTGACTAGCAATGCACTTGACATTACTTTTAAAATACAAGCGTATAATCTAAGTCATAAAATTAATCTCAGGCCATTATAAATAAATAGTATATGATACTCAAAACACTACACTATTCTGCTTGATTTTCACCGTTTTCCTTTAGTATTTTGGATGCAGGATCAATCAACGAATATTTAAAATCTCCAAAACGATGCACACATTTGTTTAATTCAGAGATCTTTAAACGTCTTTCGTTGCGTGCCTTTCCATTAAGGGGTATTGATCCTTACCACCTTGGATTTATCTGTTTCTTCTCGATAACTTCTGTTCCAGTCGATGTATCAAAAATTTTGTCACGACAAGGCATAGATACAAACGTAATCGGTTTTCTGTAATTACTGGAACTATAATAACTTATATTCGTTATTTTGCAACGGGAAACAGCTGAAAAGGAAAAATTGCTTTATTTACGGGAGCGACTACAGAGGCCGCAACATTAACAGAAACAATGCCGTATGGATTACAAAAAGTGAATGAAACAATAAACTATGCCTTGTCAGCGTGAAAAAAGTCAAACAATATGTCTATTCCCTGATTTTTAAGAAAACCGTAAAATCGATCTGATAGGGATCAATTCCCCTTAAACATCTGTAGGTATGTCATGTATTTCTATTAGAATACATTGAACACTCTAGTAATATTTTCAAGTGCCTAATGAAAAATCTTAAATATGTTAAAAACAATTGGTAAAGTAGCATGCATTTGTCTCCTGCTATACATTTTATTAAACGGAACATAGCCTAAACACTGAATTTGTATTTTTTTTATATTGTCAAGTATATCATTATCTGTTTATATATTGTTCTCTTGTCTTCCGGATATATTTAATTATTTTCCCTACAGTTCTGTGATAGTTAACGCAACGTAAATTATTTCAAAATAAATTAGGGTCTGCACAAGTTTTCTGTTTACAACAAACAAATAAAAAGTACATAAAGACATCTCAACGATATAATGCAGTTCCTAAGCAAGTTGCTGCAATTCATTTTCTAGATAAACACAATAGAAATGACAATTACAGTAGGACAAACACGAAAAAACTTCGAATGAAAATATTTGTAGAGACCGAAAGATTAAGAAGTACCTACTCATGACTCGCGACTTTATTACAATTCAGTGCAATTGGTATATTTGTACTCCAGTCGCTTGACTTTTCAAATAACTACAAACCGATTCGACATAGACCATACAAGCACCAAGTCAAGTAATTGGTTCCAAAAATAATTTAACTGCTCAGGAGCGGGCGTAAATAAAAATTAAATGGGTGAAAACACGTTTGTAGGACCACAGCTCAATGAAACATTTATTTTATTTCCGCTTTATTTAATAACTGAAATCACACACGATATTTAGCTTAACCTGGGTCCTCCCGGAGTAAGTTGGGCTTCAGTAAGGTTGGGTGTTGCGTGGTAATGTGGCTGGCGGAGCACAAGTGTAAACAACACATGTTTTGCTCTCCCCTGCACACAGTGCCTTCACTACGTGACAACAAGGTTAGAGCACAACCCCTCAGCTATCGAATGCTAGCCGGAGACAACGTTGTTAGTCTACGACCCTCTTCCTCTCCCCTTACGGCTTCGGGGGAAGTGACCATTGCTATAACCTCACTAGTTCCTGCGACAATCTGTATGCATCCCTGTTTGTCAACTGCTGTCCTGCTAACCGCAACATCCTTACCTATCACTTCAATAAGATATTAGTGCTGAGAAGGAAAGTAAATGTTGAGGATAATTGTTATTATCAGGATAAGTTTTACTAACCGTACGAGTAGAAAACAGTTAAATTATCGAATTTACTTGATTATGAAAACATTCTCTTAACAGCGGAAAATTAATTTTTTTAATGTCCGAAGGCCAATAATGAGTAGTAAAAATGTCAAACAACAAGTTTTTCTTTTCAACACTGCAGATGCTGTTACATCACTAATCACTAAATTAGCCAACATGGCCACCATATAGTCTATACCCTTGTACAAATACTGTCCGGTAACTCGCAACATATCTACCTAAGTACACTTGCATGGCTTTAGCAAGACATTAAAGAGATTCAAATATATTGTCTGCGATTTCAGTATAATTGTAATTTCTGTAACTTTTAATTAAATAAGAAGAGTCAAACATGAGCAGTAGTAATTATTTTACTGCAATAAACAACATAATAATTATATGGCAAAACTTTAATAAAAATTATTTTAACAAAATTTGCTTCAACTAATAACCATGCATTCGTAAGTAACTGAAACTAGTGAAACAAGCACAAACTACTAAACACAACAGAAAGTATATTATTTTATTATTCCTGTCTCGCTAGTAAATGATTTGACTGAAAGTCGGTAATCTTTTAAAATGTCTACTACAGAAGAAATATTATTTTCATTACTAATACAGTGATATACCGTGTGACGAATTTTAGAGTACGGTTCAAAAGGGTCATTTTTACGTTATGTATTTAAATGAAGTTTGGTGACTAACATAATTTAATATATCAAACAGCTTGTATAAATATCTAAGTAAGAAAACTGTAAAATTTACTTTCTTTCTGCCCATGAGGGAAGTGAGATTCAAGAATTTCGACAGCGCATTATAGTTAAATGAGGTACTGATGTTAGATCTATACTTATTAATGTACCTAAAGAACTAAATTTGTACTGTTTTTGTCTATTCTTGTCAGTATTTGAAATAAAATTCCATGCAACTGATTAACATTCCAATCTGAAGCTCGAATTAATTTACAGTAAAACTTAACAGTGATTCACAACTATTTGTCTATTGTCTATTTGGTGGAAATATAATTTCTTGACCACAATGATACCTGTGTCTTCAATATACTAAAGATTTGATATATTAATGTAATTCACTTTTAAAAAAATAAGTTTAATGTTATGAGTTTTCTGAAAAACGAAATACGTTGCTTTTTCTCAAACTTAGGGATAATATTATTATCATTACACCATTACTCTGTAGCATCTATTTCCAATTAATGACGTTTACAATCATTTGGTGTAAACAATTGTTTTGAAAATTCTAGAAAATTTTTTAGTTTTAGTAATACCATTAGTGAATAAGATAAATAAGAGAGGAGAAAGTGAAGCTCCATGAGGCACACCAGAAGTCACCAGAAATGAGTTAGAAAGTTGAGTATTAGTTTTAACCATAAACACTCTAATTGTTAAATAATCATTGAAATGGTCTACATATTCTTTACATTGTCCAGTTGTTTCATGGGTATTCACCCGTGGTTGCAAGTATCAACAAGAAGTTACTAGCATAACTGGTAAGCCTACTTTCCTCAAAATGGGTGCAAATTAACCCTGTCAGTTAAAGTCATTTACGTCCATCTAGAAACATTAAATAGTAACATTAATTTAGAAATATGACAAATGATGTACACAAAATATAGGTCAGCTTCCTAGGCAATATACGCGTATAAAGCTTGATAAAATTGAGGAAAAATATTTTCTGAGATGCTTCTCTATTCGAAGGATAAATGTTTCAAAATATTACCAAAAGAAAAAAAAAATCCACAAGTCTAGTCAACTAAGTAGAATATGCGTGCCAAGATTAATGAGCTTCGAAAAATATTTCCTGAAATGTATCATGTTATGCTAAAATATAAAAATGCCATCATTATAAAAAATATGAACCCATGATTGATTAAGTTGTATTTATGTAGGGCCAATACTGAGATAAATAAAATTTTAAATTATTTTTCAAATACCTGTCATATTATTCTAAATATAAAACTACTCCTCAAAAAAAAAGGCATTCAAATGTCAAGTCAAATTTCAAAGCTGTACATGTAAGAAACATTTTTAAAAATGGCAAATAGTATTTTCCCAGTTATGTCAAACTAAAAAAACCGTATTTATGAAAATATAAAAGAAGGATGAATAAAATACACAGAAGTCGAGTCAGAATAATAATATATATACTGAAATTTTATTTCATGATATATTAATATATATTTATGTTGTGACACATTGAGCTAAAAACATAAAATTTGCTACCGTTTTAAAATATGAAAAAAAAAAAAAACTAGAGACACAAAATTAAGTTAACGGATTAAGTAGTATATGTGTAGCAGGATTAATTAACTTCGGTAACAAATTTCCCATAAATGTCATATTGAAAATATTTACACCTGATAAATGAAATATACAAAAGTCAAATTAGCTTTAATTGTAATGTATGTGTACCAAGGTTGATGAAATTCCTGAAAATATTTCACCATACATGTCATATTATGATAAAAAATTGCTACCTTTATGAAACTACGAATACAAAAAAAAATAAGTAAAAAAGCCAAGTCTGATTTATAAGTAGTATATGTATACCAAGTTTGATGAAATTCTGAAGTATATGTACAAATACATGAATTGCTATGCTAAAAATTAAAATGTTCGCCATCTTGAAATTATAAATACAGGATTATCAATAATAAACAAAAGTAAAGTCAGCTATGTAAGCAGTATACGTGCACCAAGTTTGACAAAATTCTAAAAAATATTTAAAAATAAATGTATTACTGTGCTAAATAACGTAAAAATTACCGCCATTTTTTAAAATATAAACACATGATTAACGAAATACGCAAATGTCAAGTCCGCTTTGTGTGTAACATATCTGTAGCAAGTTTGAGGAAATTCTAAAACATGATTTTACTCAGACAAATATGTTAAAATGGCCGCCACTTTAGAAAATTAACGCGATGTAAACGAAATATATCAAAGTAAAGTCACATTACTAAGTGCTATGTGTACGAAGTTTGATGAAATGCGGTCAATTGGTTCAAAAGTTTTAGGGGGAATACAGACACACAGAGACACACAGACATATCTCACAAGCCTACTTTTTTCTTCTGAAAGTATAGGCTAAAAATACCGCTCAAAGCTGTACGTGTTTGGAGCTGTATACCATAATCGAGACAGAAACAGACTATTATGACGTGTTCCATGCTTCCATCGCATTGTTCTTAATGATACGTGGTGTCCATTTTTGTACTGATACTGTTTAATGTAGACTGTTTGCTTGACGTTAATGTGACCTGTTCGTGTCCAACTTGCTTCTTGCGTTACAGTTATGTTTGCCACTTGTGTAGGTGATGCTAACTCCTGTGATCTACATATATCGCTGAGTATAAGATAACTGTTCGTTGTTTGTCGCTTGTTCTGTGCACATCGTCTCTTCGTCATTCTACATTCAGCACGTTCTACTGTGCATTTCTTTGCTCTCTACGTATTCTTCGATCCTAGACTCTCAGGGGAGTGTTTGTCAATCATTTATATATGATTTTTATGTTTGTAGGCCTATGATATTTACGACGGTTAATTGGCAAGTTCTGGGGTTATGCTATTCTGTGATGCTGTATAGTTTAAACGTTGCGTTTCAGATTTTCATTGGCATAATTTATGACTTGAAAACAAGGCTATTAACTACTATATCAGTGTGCTAGGACTTCCCCCTCACCTACGCCTAAAATATTCTAAAAGACAACCGAATAACTTATTCACTAACTTTCTTGTAACTAATCTAATAAACTTGTGCTCCTTCTCATCAGTTTGGCTACAGTTGAACTACTTTCATGATTCATGATTTACATTTTTAAAAAATATCATTAATCTTTGTTGTAAAAAAAACAGTATCATATTTAAGTGCCGGCCAAAATGTGCTGTGGAGCGTTATAGCCATATAATTTCGCGTAGTTCTGTGTTTTGCTGAGACACCGTTGCACATACGCGAGACAGTCCAACCTATGTTTACACATGATTACAATAGTTGTAATTAAGTAACAAATACAGAAACTATTAACAAATCGAAGTGGTAAAAAATGTTAAATGGTTCTACACTACAACAACATTTCGTGCAACGGTTAAAATTATTCGTATAAACATGTCGACAAAATAGTTATATTGTTTAAAACAATTCACTAGAACATACAACTTGGCTGATTTCTCTAACCATGCATGAACACCAAAATATAATATTTTAAGTATCCGAATAGCGTTGTTTGGGATACAAAAATATCACCCAATTGTTTTAAGCATTATATAGACTTGATTTTACTATATTCAAAACCAATAGTTGCAATGAACGTTTGTAATTTTTATAAGACTGCAAATATTGGCGTACCTAATAATGAAAGTAAGCAATACAGCCACACATGCTTTTAGTTGCAACTGATGTCTTTAGCTAAGGTTAATTGTACGACATGTTAGCAAGATAATTATCATTTGTTTGACAAGGGACAATTTCTGCCGCTTTTTACGCTGGTGTTGGTAAACGGTGTAAACTGACAAATAATGGAACTTTAGTGAACATAAAGTTACATAAAGTTGAATATTTAAAAGCAGAAAAAAAATTCTTTTTCACTTCTAACTTAAATCAAATGATTTCTGTCTTTTCTAAGACACGTTAAATTTAATTTCACTATGGTGTCGTATTTTATTGTGTCAGTATTTTTAATAAATGAGACAGAACAGTCCTACAGAATACATTTGAATCGGTTTTTGCATAAGTACTGTTGCCATTAATAATTAAGGTAAACCAATACTCTTTACCGTATTTGGCACTAATTTAAATAAATTATGATGATAAGCGGTATTAAAAAATTACTGATGATTTTATGTAGCAACTAATCTTTAATAAAGTAGTTTACTGTTCCTTGTATTATAGCGAAGAAAATGAAATTATTGGCAAAATTTAAGTTACCATATCTTTATTTGCTGAAATAAATTATAAAGCTGGCAAATGCAAACGAAAGCGCATAAGGAACGTGAATATGGTATCACATTTTATTAATATTTTACTAACATAACTTGTTCTCAGGTTGAATAATATGAAAACTATATGTATTTAAGTCAATAATAATAATAATAATAATAATAATATATATATATATATGCTTTCTGTAGTATAAAGGTCCAACATGCAGTAGCCAATCATACGGATAAGGTATAATTTTGAAACAGAGCAGTGAAAGTGTTTGTATTTGTGAATGAAATTATCTTTATAACTTTACAGTTAAATATAACATAAAATTAATTGTAATAACATACTGAAAGACTGTGTCCTAAGGGAAAGGCGTTACTATGCAAAACACATAGAAATAAGTAGATTTCGCATTTTTATCATCTGACTTCTGCTGTTGGCCGTTGTTAGAGCAGCACTAACGATATAATGTCAACTGTAAAATACGCACACTATCCTGCAATAAAAGCACACAAATATACGAAGGCGTGGGACCAACAACTTCATGGAGTGTGTCCGGGTCAGTATAGGCCAGTGGAATCTAGCCTATCGTCAAATTATAATAACGCTAAACTTTCATGTCTTAAAAAAACATATTTTAGTGACCCGTTAGCCTGTGTAATGAAAGTAATATTGTCTACATTTTTTGTCATATGTACTTATAATGCTTAGCAGTCGAGGCCGAAAATAGTTACAATTGGTATATTACTTGTGAAATAATATATAATCTGCTGATATTATTACACTGCCGATATGTAATAATATATTGTGAGTATCATAACCTTCACAAGTGCACGGTCAAGCATATCGTGTTGACAATCACAGTACTTCTCTCAGCTGAGAGGAAGAATAATTTGTTTGCCAGACATCCTTTTTCTATCATGCCGTGTAACGGTGATATTTTGCTACAATTTATTTTTAATTTTTAGCGTTTATTGTTCATAACTTACAGTATTTATGTATTTATTTTACCATCTGACCACGCTATTAAATTTTAAAATGAATCTCACTACGCTCTCCAAATTCATAAATTACAACTTTGTATACTGTGGTTTCCTTGACAACGTTTATTTAAGTTTGTTCTTTTCTGCCTATTAACTTTTAAAATGAATCTCACTACGTTCTCCAAATTCATAAATTACAACTTTGTATGCTGTGGTTTCCTTAACAACGTTTATTTAAGTTTGTTATTTTCTGCCTTCAAATTTTGCACAGAAATATGAAAGTTGTTACATATGTGTGCTATTGTATTAAGTACTACATAATCACGATTCAAGCTTTTTTTTATTCGACATTAAATTTTACTTTGGTAAATCATTTTCGTTAAAATGTTAAACAGCGTAACAGTAGTCAACTGTGGCAAGTTACCAGAGCATGCATCGACGAAATGTTAGGTACTTATTATCATACACATAAAAACCCAGTAGCCATCATCTTCCACCGTAATGTTGCAGGACTGACTACTAACTGTCATTAGACGAATAGAAAATAGTCACTTGACGGTTGTTACGTAAGTAAGTATAAAATTAACTTTCCCAACCAAGTTCATATGCAAAAATCATTGCAAATATTTTTACATAGATCAGAATTCATTCTTGCGAATTTCAGCCACATTTAAGTTACCTACTGACATCGTAGTCTTTGTTACCAGCCTACAACAACCTGCAGACCAGGTTGAAATTTTAATTCTACGGTAATATGTTTTATATTTCATTTGAAAGACATATCCATGTTGGCAATTGTAAAATGTTAGATATTTTATTTTAATAGGAGGTGTTGTAACACCTTGTTCGTGTGTAACGTTATAATAATTTGCTTGTATTTATGTGGAATGGCATGAGACTAACTAGTATTGACATTACTAGGTTTCGTCTCTTCCAGTACGCAAGTCCCTTCATGTCGTACGCTGCCATTCGACTGACTACTACTCAGTTTGGTGCGCAAGTCTGAAACTGAAAGAAGCATGTATTTTCCAAGTGAGTGTTTTGGTTTCGAATGAAAATGTGTTTTTTTTTTTTTTTTTTTTTTTAATTCTTTAAAGCTGTTCAGGCACCAATTTTTTCCCCCTGATTGTGATGATATTGTGTGATTTTGTGAGATATCGATAGCAGCTTGATAAAAGTGCATAACATTTTGTAAAAAATAAACATAACTTTTTTATTTTGTTTTCAGTTAGGTACATAATTCTTATTCATGAAATTAAATTTCAGCTGAAGTGTTTATTAAAGTTGCAGCAACGACGAAATTATTACCTTTGATTCTAACTCTTGCAAGTTAAAAATTTATTTTAGTTGATTACGTAAATGAAATTATGATCGTTAGGTGTATTTTTTTTTTTTTTAGCAATTTATTCAAATAGCAAGCAAAATATACTAAACATTGAGAAAACAGTTTTCAACTATTAAACTTTTACGATAACTAAGCTATGTGGCTTGTGTTTATTCCAGAATATATCCACTCCGGTTCATTATTCTCAACCCCTTCTCTTCCAAGACAAATCGAGGAATAGCGTGAATGGCACTTGCAGCTCGTCTTATCGTTGCTTGCCAAGAGACAGATCGTTTTCTGTCTTCTTTTCGTAAGCTCCTGAAATAAATACACTTGCTACTATCGACGAACATATCCTTAAGGCTGCTCAAAAGATAACATTTTCCAAAATTTCGGGAACAATAATAGTTTCATGACAAGATACGAATGTCGACTTGTTAAATAAGCGTAATAATTTCATAAATAATTTTATACGTTTGTTACACTAAGTATCAAGATTTTAAATTTTTTTAAATTAGTACGAAATTTATATCATATTTTAAAAACGTTATGTTTTGTCTTTTTTCGTTCATGGAATGTCTGATAACATACCATGAACCCAATTGAGAGAAGCACGTTTTCCCGTTCGCCAGCGATCGGTTTAGTCATAACATTATTTTTCTGAAACGGTATTTCTTAATAAAAATCATAAAATATGCTCTCAAGATGATATCTTATGATATTATATTGGCATAACAATTTATTTTGATATGCAATGTAACAATTACGTTCACTTTTGATCTTTGCATTAGCATTATTTTAAACTGAATATTTATACAACTCATAACATATGTTTTGCAAATGTAATTTTTGGACACTACCATGCTTTTTTCAGTCTAGTACTTCACATCCAAATTAATATTACGTGTAATGATAAATATGTAGAAAATAATTTTGCGCACTTAAACAGCCTTAAATGAAGTTTGAAAGACAATGTTACTAATTTCGTTTGTTCTTTGTATGTTGCAGGTTACTATTTCTGTACATCATTATGGACAGTAGAGTACATGTTGCTGGAAATTCCCCGTCTTGTGCAGCTTCCACCACTGTATCTGTGGTCAGTGCAAAACACCCATTAGTATTACAGTGTGGTTTCTGTGACAGATAATTTCTATCTTGGAAGACCGGTCTTCAACATTAACATAACTCTAATCTTAACCCTTTCCGACCATCATCGTAGATATATGACAAATGCGGAATGTCAATTACTCGTAAATAGCGTTTTCAAAAGTATCTCCAAACACGCAAAGGTGTCGTGAAATGTGCACCTTCAGCCAGATGTAAATTCGGCAATGAGACCTTCACTCGCACCGATGCTGCAAGACGTCATGAGAAAAGCTGTTCGCTAAACTCTGATCATGAAACATTGGAATGCATAATGTGCGGTCGCCAGATCACAAGGCTTGAAAGTTTAAAGCACACACAGCTAAATGCAAAGGGTCGGCCCAAACCACTAGCTAAAAGACAACGCATTGCAGCCACCACACAGTCCAGTCCATTAATCCCAGCTTGTCTTATTTAAGAAGATTGTACATCCTGTAGGCAAACAGACGTAGGGGCTGGAGAACCCAACGAGTTAGGGTTCATGAAATCAGAAACAGCCTTCAGGGACATAATTAAAACATATTTGGCAGAAAATACCACAAGTTTACCAATCAACATCTGAATACCTAAAAAACATTAAAGACAACATCGTCTGTCAGATGGAACAAGAACTTGAAGACCATGGAGCTATTAAATTTAATTCATTTTTTGGAGTTTATGTACGGCAAGCCGAAGCTCTACAGTAAAGAAGCAGAAAAAACGAGCATTTTGAGACAAAGAATGTCTCATTGTACAACATCACCAACATCGAGAATGCAGTGACTGCTGGAATTGAAAAGATTTATGAAGAAGAATATTTCCAGAGCAAAGGAAGTGGATTTACACTAACTGCTATAAAGAGGCTGCAGCTCAGAGTAAATAAGCTGGAACCAATATACGGTTCTTTCTAAGTAGAATTTCCGACAAAGATAAAAAACAGGAAGGCAGTTATCAATCCTTGGATCAAGGTTAATGCCTGTTACGAGTAGGCAACTCTATCGCGAAACATTGAAGGGTAGAATCCTGAACGAGTTTATAAGAGATACAAGGATTTAGAAAAAAAATTCAACTTTGTTGAAATAGAATTTCCCTCGCCTCTTCTGCACGAAAACATTTTCATAAATAATAATTCTGCTCTTAGTGTAAATATTTATGCCCTCGACGATAGTGAGAATATGGTCACGATACGAATTGCAAAAGAAGAGAAGACCCTACACTTTCACCTGTAAATATTTATGACATAAGATAAGAATTCCAATTAATTTTACACTAACGATTTCTCTCGCCTAGTACGTTTCCAGAAAACATAATACAAAGAGAAGACATACACATGTAAGAGATGTCTGAAGAGCTATGACGACCAGCCAAGAGTAGCATGTCTTACAGGCGAAAAATAATTGACAGAGCACAGGACGTACTGTAACGACTATGCTCCAGTTCGTGTAGACATACCTCAGTCGCAGAAAAATGGCAAGCCTCTTGTGCTCAAGTTTACAAATTACCATAATGCATAAAAGACACTTGTAGTAGTGTATGCAAACTTAGAGACAATGCTTCTGTCAGTGCCGACATGCCGACCAAATCCAGAAGAATCATATACTTTTAATTACCAAATGTTTGAGCCCTATAGTTTTTGTATCTATGTCAAGGTTGATGAAAGCATGATTCCTGCAAGATGTATTGTTTACCAACAAAACCCATATTTTATCGAGAGGAGAATGCTGCTCAGATGTTTCGAGAAGAAATCGTGAAAATCGGTAATTTGGTTAAGATATTTACGACCAGTCAGAGCCACTGATACCATCAACATTCGATGAACAAACCGACTATGCCCTCGCTATTTTGTGCTGCCACTGTTCTAGTCCCTTTACAATGAAAAACCCTAAAGTACATGACCACTACCACCTCACTTGCGTATACCATCGGGCCATCATGTAATAACTGCAACAAACTTCGGTGTCGTCCCATGAGACTTCTCGTCCTATTTTACAATCTTACTTATGACGAGAACATCATCATTAAGCTGCTGGGTTACGAACACTCAAGAAATATTCGTAACTCTCCATACTGAATAGAAACTGACTATCACTAGCAAACGTTTGAATTACAATTTCAGTATACAATTCATAGACATAGCATTATGTCTGCCAGTCAAGTGTCACTCGCACAGATTTTACCATTATCGGAATTCAATACAACAGTAAGATTCTATAATCCAGGCGAGATGGAGCTCGTGACAAGAAAATGTGCTTGCCCCTACGATTATGTTGACTCGTGGGGGAAACTCGACTAGACTCAGTTACCACCTAAGGAAGCTTTTTAGAATATACTGACAGATACCAGCATCGATGAAGAGGAATACAAACATGCACAGAAAGTTTGGGATACATTTTATGTACTACACTAGGCCTGTCATTCTGTGCAATGTGTTTCAGAGTATCCGAGGACTATGTCATGGGCTTGATTGCGTTCGATATGTTAATGTGCCCGGGTTATCATTTGATGTCGTGATGAAGACTCAACAAATGTTGAACTACAGCTTTTAAACGATTATGACATGCATATGTTTATCGAAGCTGGCATTCGGAGAGGGGTTGCATAGTTTGTTAAAAGACGCTGTGTGCAAACAATAGAGATGTGCCCGCCACATATGATTGTAAGAAGCCCCCAGTGTACTCACAATAATCAGCTGGACAACGGCTCTGCCACTTCCATACTACAACTTTATGTGGATAGATACCTATATGGATGTCATAATCATCCCTAATTATGGAGAATTCGGCTACATATTAAGAGGTGGATATTAATTATCCTGTTTGTCTTCTTGCAGTGCACAAAGTCCTACCATTCCTGCCAATGCACGAGTGCCCTCCTGGGTCCAAACAAACCAAATTTATGACTATATTCACAGACAAAAACAAATACATCGTTTATTCACACAATAAATAATGGACTGAAACTAAAGAAGATTCATCGAGTACTGCAGCTCAGACAAAAAGCATGGTTGAAACCTTATATCGACATGAATACAGAAAAACAAAATTTGGGTCAGAAATGAATTTGAAAAAGTCTTATAGAAACTAATGATTAATGCTACATAGGGAAATCGAACGGGAAAACAAGAGAGAAAGCTACATATGAAATTTGTATGCCTTGAACATCGTGCCAAGACGCATTTTTCAAAGCTGTCCATTAAATACAGTACTATTTATGATGACATTTTGGCACTTATAGAAATGGAACACGAGAATATTTTATTATAGAAACAAATTTACGCTAGATTCACAGTGCTCGACCTGCTTAAGACGTTAAGATACCGCTTTCATTGCATTGTTATGAATTCGAGGCACGCAAGTAAGCCCCAGCTAGCATACGTGGATACAAACTCTTGCGTGTATAAAATCGATACACTTTTTCGTTTGCTGACATCGCCGCAGACCCAGCATTTACGTCAGAATTTGACACCAGTGCTTATTCCCCTATTCATAATGCTACTCTACCATAAACACGAAGGTAATGGAAGTTCAAGGATGAATGTGGTGGCAATGAAGTGGTAGAATTTGCGGGTCTGAGGAAAAACATTGTACAGTCGCCAAGGCAAAGAAGTGAAACGAATTAAAGGAATACTGAAGTGTGTTATAAAGAAGAATATGTCATTCACATATTACAAGAATGTTCTTATGAAGATACAAGAAATTTAAGTTAATGTTAACAGTATGATGTGTATTAACAGTTTATGATACATCGATGGATGACAAACACCAGATATGTGATGATGGCATACATACGCTATCATACTGTTATGAATCATTCATCAGCTGAAGGGAAACTGTTAAGAGTAACCACCATGGTTGATTTGTGAATAAGATAGAATACAAGAGATCCTCGCCCAAATACCTTCAGTATCAAAATATCTTCAACTTCTAGATGATAACTTGTATTTAAGAAGCACATTTTAGGACATGCAAGAGTACAAATTATCTTTCAAAGATCAGACAAATTATCTTGCCATGTGTGCTGTACTTTTATATTTTTCATTCAAAAAATTTTTTTTCGTGTTATCAAAACTTATTTATTTGTTGTATTACCTATTGTTTGCTGTTGCTTCAAGATTTTCGGTGTTTTATTAATATTCTATTATCAATGAAAGTTAATTTTCAGCACTCTTAAGACCTAAGTCCATGCAAAAATAATTTTTTTCGTGTCAGGCGTGTTCTAATTGTACTATTTACACCCAAGAATTATAAGCATGGCGTTTTTCTCAGCACTATTGTGCGACGTTTTTGTTGTTTTGCTTAATTTTTCTGTGCTGCCTCAAGATTTTTCAGCATTGTGGTATGTTTTCTAGTCATTGTTATTTTTCATTGAATGATTGGTTATTCCGCATACTTGTGTATATAATTATTATTATTATTTGACAATAAATGTTTCGTTATGCAACATACTCGATGATGTGTGAAGCAAAGTTCATGCAAGTATTAATTTCTTGCACTGTAGCAATATTTCTGGTAGTTTTAACAATTTTTTTCGGCGATGACTCAAGATTTGTCAGTGTTGCCACAAGATTTTTCAGCATTTTGTTAATTTTTTGTGTCATCATTATTAAACTTTGAATTTTTAGCTATGAGATGATTTCAGCAGTAGAAAACGGCTTAGAATTTGAGATGACAACTTCAACGTGAAGAAAAACTTTAACATCGAAAATATATACAAAACTAAGAATACAACTACAAGTCTGGGAAAACGATTCGAAAATTAAGAATATACTTTCAAAATTGAGAACATTTCTTCATAACAAAGTCTAGATGCATTCAAAATCGAGATGCAAAAAGAGTAGGAATGTACTGCCTGATGATGTAAAGTTTCTGCTATTACGCTTTTGTAATTTAAATCGGACATGACCTGCTTGGAACAGGACAAGTCAGCTAGGTCAGGAGGAATCAGTAATGACCTTATCTTAGGTGATGTTACCCAATGTCTTATTGAAGGTGCACTATGTTACCTATGGTTTCGATAAAAAACTTTTCTAAAAAAATTGTGTATGTGAGATATTATTTTTAAATTGTCAGTATTTGTAATAAAAACAGTCCTTGGCAAGTAAACATCATAAAATACCCACAAATTAATACGTACAAGAGAACAGAAGGTGGCACATTAACAAAAGCATAAAAACCAGAGGAAACTGTTGTAAACAAACAATAGCTCTGTGGAAGCAATGCGCGATCAAATGAAGGCTGGGCTTACATACGCGTAGGCAAAGAAAATTAATTGTTTAAATATATGTATATGCCCACTCGCCACAGTAAACAATTGACACGAGAAAAAAATTACAGTACATGAGAACTGAATTTTGTGGTTGCTCATAATTATTACTTAATTTCCATTGCAATATTAAACATTTTATTCGGTTTTATTTTCTTTTCTTATAAAATTCATTAAAAATTACATCGATAAATGGTTCATTAGTACTGAATTTGAGTTGCAATTATTTAAGTCCAAATCATGCAGGTAAAGTTAAATATAAACAGTAAATTGTTTATAAAATTACTAATTTTATACTAAACATATCACTACATTAAATGATCATTCTGCAGGCTACAAAATACTGTCCGTCCAAATAAATGACGTAATAAATGTATAAAATCAAAAAATAGGTCAATTGGATGCACACTTTAGGCATTATAAAATTTTGTATTGCTATTCAAATTCAAATTAATTTTTAAAAATTGTACATAGCACAGCATTTATAAAAAGAGGTAAGTTCGACAGCTGTTAATTCATAGTTTAAAAATGCATATTTATTTGTGGCTTACCTATCTAAAGTCTACCGTATACGAATTCTGTACACTAAGATGACTTCATAATTTCCAGTTACTGCAGCGAAGCGAATAAGGCGAAAACGCCCCAAAATATACCAGAATGACAGGATATCACAAGTTTAGACTACAGGTTGGATCGAGAATTGAAGTAGGCTCGGGTAGAGAATGAGCCAGGTCGAGAACGGGCCATCAAATGAATAGACCATCACATGAATTGACCAGAACGTGAACTCTCACAGACTACAGCAAAGATAATCACTCTGAAGAAATTAGATAAGAAACAAACACAATTAAAAATAAAAAAATGTAGCACTACATTTTGACTACGTTACAATATAAATTTTGCTACAGTACAAAAACCGAAGTAAATAAAGGCAACTCAAGTGCCAAGATCTGCCAGAAATACAGGAACACAAGATCAATCATCTTGACAATATGGCAAAGTGGTAAGAAACGCAGCAGAAGAAGCTGCAGAAACGACGAACAAACGAGCATCGACAATGATCAGCAACATGTGTACAGGATACTTGGTCCCACACACATCACAGCGCTCACCTCTCCGTACACAATTGTAATAGAGGTAGAGAAGTCAGGTCTTATTATACACAGGTGCGCTGCTACCTGGTGTGTCCCAGGCAGGTTGTGGGCAGGGCTCATAATGCCTCGAATCCAGATCCGCATAAAGCAGACGGAAACAGTTGTATGTACCCGACAGAAGGAGGTACGCTCCTTCCAAGAGCGTTGGAAAGTAGTAAAAACCATTTCACCATGCAATGGAACACACAGAGAGTTGAATCACAGAGGACCACCTTGCTGATGGCGAAGTCTATTCATCCTCTACGAAACCTATCCGAGAACGGGTCCTTTTGCATGAAATCACTAGGTAGACCAGGCCAACGGCCTAAGGACGTAAACTAGAAGCCTTTTCCCAAACATGAGTATGACCACTACCAGTCAGAGTCCAACCCATGATAGGTTCAGCAAAAGGCTGGGGCGTCACACCGATCCTATGAGTACCTCCGAAACACTATGCATCTGTGTTTTCACCCTTGTATGTGTCCACCTTATAGCGGTTCAGAACACCTTCTCCAGATCAAAGTTACTCGAGATCAGCTATGCAGGACACTACTGCATGCCTCAGTGGGGCCATGCAGTCTATTCGTTGGTCGCTCAGCAGGCTGCGGCTTCCGTACCAGATTCTGGAAACTGGCCTAAGAGAACCCTACCGTGGATTTATCCATTGTGCACAAGGAGGGCCACTACTTGCCCTGTCTTCGTCCTCTCTTTGTTATATGCTGTGCAAGCAATACGTTACCAGCCTTGACCAAGAGGAGGGGGAGATGGACGTGAGTGTGAGATGCTATTAAATGTGTATCTAAAACACACCGAAAAACTTTAACAGGTTATTCCTGAGGTGCAAATAGATAGTTTTATATAGGTAACCAATGGTCCAGTCAAGTATGCAGGGCTGCAGATGCTTCCAAAGTCTGAGAAAAATTACAATTATTGTGTTATTTCGATAACAGCTCGCTTCACAGAAAGAGATTTCTGGTTACCAATAAGTGTCACGAAAATAAATATTAACGTACGGGATTTGTCAATTTAACACATCTCAATCATGTTTAAGTGGAGTGGCACCACCTTTAATTAAAAAAAAATCGTACTTAATTTTAAAAATGTGCTATTTCTGACCAAAAATATTAAAACGTCGGAAAAATTAGAAAATATATCTCTGGAAAAACTGTCTACATAACGTCCTTTAAGGATAATAATTAACTGTTTGATTTCACAGAGAACTGCTATTGCCTACCAAGTATGCAATCAGGAATGACTGATTGCTTGCTGCGCCATATGTGGAACTCGTCCTGCGGCTTTGTGTGTGGTAAAACATTATTGAGTTTCATGAAAAGATTAGGTGGAATTGCCTCACTTTAACGAGAAATAAAATAAGGAAACTAATGTACGTCTTTGCACTACCAATGTTATTTCGCACTACCATAAGAAATTCTACAGCAATTGTTCAAGTTGGAAGCCTCCCATTTCTTTACAACAATTGAGTCGGCGTATCGTAAACACCTGGTGTATCTTGGATTTTGTGGCAGGCGGCGATTACTCTAGCTAGCAGATCCTCATCCGACTTGATGTGTGTGTCGTAGACCAGAGCCTTGATGAACCCCCCACAGAAAAAAAGTCGAGTGGATTAAGGTCTGGAGATCGTGCTGGCCACGCAATGAGCCCATCTCTTTCAATCCACTGCGCTGGAAATGCCGTGTTAATGTGATTACGTACAGCTTGTGTGTAATGTGGATGGGGACAGGCGTGTTGAAACCACAAACGTTGCCGGACCGCAAGCGGTCAATTCGAGGTTCCACTTACATACACTAGAATTTTCGAGCTACAAATAATCAAGTTACATACAATGCTCGCTTACCAAAAATGGCGCCTGGTAATGTCATTTCATCATTGACGATTCCCAGAGATGGAACATGGAGACATCAAACTTAATTCCAGACCGTGGTCGATTAATCAATAATATATTGGGTAACATCACTCAAGATACTAATAATTACTAAATCCTCATGACCCAGCTTGACTAGGCCTGTTCCAATTAGGTCATGTCCGATTCCTCAATATTACAGTGGGCGATGTCATCTAAGATACATGCCATGGTATATTCGATTCACTAACTTTTCATCATATTATGCTAGTATGGGAAAAAGAATTTAAATGTGTTAAAACTGTCTTAAATTTTTTTAAAGAAAGTGTACAAAAATAATTAGGTACATGTATTCTAAAAATGAAAAGAAACTATATGTAATAACAGGACATATAAATGTCTTAAATAAATATTATTTAAAAAAATAAGGAATGGAATAAACTTTTGGTCGTAGGCTACTATGAGAACAATTATTTCATATTATATAAAACCACTTTTAGAGTGGTTTGTTAAAGAAATTATATAAAAACCACTTCACATTGGTATGCTATAAAAATTTAAAATGCATATAAAACACTAATGAAGGTATTTGGTTATAAATCAACAGCAAAAGTTATTTTTCTTTGTACTACATTTAATTTACGTGACGACATGCCTGCACTGATAGTTGAGTGGGCAAGGGCGCATGTCTGGCAACACTAGGTACGATGGTTCAAATTTGACCCCTGGCATTGGAGATAATAGCGACGACTTCCGCACATATTAAGCGTATGGCATCGCCCTTACCCACTACCTCCAGCATGTGACACTAGCGCACACAGGAAGCCAACGATGTAAACGAACATGGACGCTGACTACAGTGCTGCCTAACGGCCAATGATTGAAATATAATGATAATAGCGCCACCTATCTGCCGACAGCAATGTGAACAGACACAGACGACGCTCTGAATAAAACAAGTGACAGCTGCAAACTGGATAGACGACCGCACCCTACAAAATATCACACAAGAAAGAAATCTAAAAAAAAAAAAAAAAAAAAAAATCTTGAAAATTTTACACTGTGGTAAAATTGAAGTTGAAACAAAATTTCGAAATTGCACACATTAAAATTGCAAAAGTTCATGGCCAAAACCTAGATGGCTGAATTGGGAAAATCCCCATTCTCAGAAACTAGTTGGAGATATCTGTAATGGGCTTTATAGAAATTATTTACAGTTTTTAAATAAATATTATCGGTAGTTTATCTGAACCCACTGTCTCAGACTGAATAATATTTATAGCCCGAGCTGCATCAAGCAACAAAACTTCATGTAGAACGAATTTATTTAAATTAAATAGTACACTGCTAGGATTGTTATATGTAAATAGTGTAAGTATTTGCTAAATAATTATTTAGTTCATCAAGGGTAATGAAAGTACGAGTAACGTCATTGTTCTTTTTGTTGCCAACCACAAGTGATTGAAGACTCTGCCATACCACTCAAGACGATAATGAAGTTGACAATGTTATATTCAGTGTGATTTAAATATTTCTTTCTTAACCACCTGAGTTCTACGGACGCACCTAAGTTTTCTGTCATTTTCAAACAACTGTTCATGCACCTTAGGCTGAAAGTGATATAAACGAAATGGTTTAAATAAACGAAAAGCAGTGTCACATCTTCACTTAAGCTCTTTAATAGTTTGAGAAAGCTAAGAATCAAGTGGATGTTTTACTCGTTTAATCACCATGGCAAAATACACATAATTTAAGAGGTTAGATTATCGACTTACAAAAATAATGCTAGAGGCATCCATGGCAAGGACTCCGGATCAGTGAGTAAACTGTATATCTAACTATCTATTATTCCGTTAAAGACAATTTTGTGCTCGTCATCGAAACACACGCAAATAAAAACATGATGAGAGATACAAGAAGCTGCTAACTTTATCATTGTTAGAGGTAAACATAAGATAAAGCCATGAACTTAATGCATGGTATGTTGGGTTCAATTTACATAAAGTAAGATTACACGATGTAATGATGCCGTTTAAGTTATGTCTCTCAGTACATTAACAAAAGGAATTGACGTTTAAATCTCCCATTTCAGTTACAATTTCGTAATGATATTTAATGCCATTAGTGTCATTTAAAATACAAAAATAAAAATTTAAAATTGTACGTTGATATTGAGTAAAACTCTATTATTATAAAGTTGAAAAGTAAATGCTTAAAATAGCAAAATGTAGTAAAAATAATAAAATAACACAGACAGTGTAAATGTACGCAAACTCTCAAAAAACTTTAAATGACAAACCATTATTACAAGTTTTGTAACTGTGATAAGAAATGTGAATTTACTTTAGCGAAAATTTGAGAAAGTGTTAAAATGTAAGTTGTAAACAAACTTGATAATGCCAAACAATTGGCTCGAAGTAAATTATCAATAAAGTCGGAAATAAAAATGAGCTGAAATAAAGTGATAGTACTCAAACAGCGAAAACATATAAAATAAAAATAATTTCTAAAAACACACACTCAGAAGAAACTTGCAAAACAAACAAAAAAAATCACGAGGGACGAAAAAAATATGTCATGAATGTTGAAAGCATTTAATTAACATCACACTTCCAGTGTAATTATTGAATTGAAATAGCATAGAAACTCATTAACATGCATTAGAAATACGTAACCACCCTATATAATGATATAACAAAAAAATAAACAATATCTGTTTGAGTAACGAAGTTAAAAATGTACGTTACGTGTAATGTAAATAAAGGCCTGGAGAATTTCACAAGAACCTGTTGTAAAGGATGACTTGAAAAGAGGCGGAGCTTCAGTCAGGTGTGGGATACAATTCTTATCTCCATGGATACCGCAGACGAACATAACCTTCATTTAGCTGTTTGGCTACACATGTCCCGGATGAGATGTACGTCAAGAAAATTGAATATTTGTTCGGAATTTGCCGTTTTTTCAGGTAATAATTAATCTTATGTACTTGCGTGTCTTAATCATTAGATTGAAACTAATATTTTTTTTACCCTTGCGTGCAAATCTATGAATGCGTAACATTTTTGCTTTCTGCAATTACCAACTAACAAATCAGCATGTTTGTAAACAAGATTTGTTTCCCACAGTACTTTTCCTCTGCGGTGACGTCAGGGGGCGTGTACTTCAAGTCATCCATTAGTATGTGAGAGGTTGGTAGCACTGAAAATATACAGGCGGTGGCCATAATGTGGAGTTTATAGGAGAGAGCAGACCAACAAGAAAATAAACAAATCTTCTTGTGAAATGACAAGTAAAAATAACAATAAATAAGATCAACTGACGCAGGATGTAACTAATATAAAACGAAACACATATTATACAAAACATTTTGCTCAGAATTTACTTTATGTAGGTAAACAAGCAGAATTAGTGTGCTAAGAATGTTCCGGGAGTAGACGTCAATAAAGAGGCGGGTGATAGAGGGGTCCAAGACATACCAAATAAACTTAACATGTATTTTTCGATTCGCAACCGTCTAAAAGTTATGCATTTTTTAAGAAAATTGGGCTATACTCTACCCTGAGCTAAGCGTTTACTTATGGTGGAAAAAGTAATGGTCCATGTGACACGAAATTTGTACACACCAAATGTTATAAGTGTCGTCTCATTTAAAAACACATTTCACGTCACTGAGAGTACAACTTCATGTGGTAAAATAATCACATTCGCAAAAGTTGTGTTATGCCTCCAGTTTGCACGGGGTAAAAAATTATAATTTGGAAAAACTGCCCCATAGTATGGCCAATCTTAATGTATAAAATGAAGTGTCCAGAAACACTCACTCACTCATCAACGCACAGCCCAAACAGCTTTTCGAAATTCGGTAATCAAGGTGGTGAAAAGGGGTGAAATGTGTTTTAAAAGAATTCTTGATATCTCACTAACCGAGAATGCTATCGTAGATATATTAATTTCATAATATTGCCCAAAGAAATGCATATATGTAGATTTTTCGATTTTGCGAAATTAAAAATTAAGGGAGTGAAAAACCGTAAAATGTGTTTTTCATTAATCCGTGATTTCTCCTAAACCATTTCAGATAGTGAAGTGTTTTTTTTTAATGATGCTTAAGTAAATATCTAAAAAGTATTTTCACAATTTTTCGAGATTCTCCTTGAAAGCTCTTAAAATAATATAACGCGTTTTGTAATTAATACCACTTATCTCATAAACCAGTGGAAATATTTAAATTGTTTTTGCTTTAAAACAAATCTTACGTAAATATGAAAAAAAAAAGTAATTTCAGGGTTTTTCGAAATTCGTTCTTGAAAACTGTTAAAAAAAAAAAAAAAATGTGATTTCAAATAATCATCTGTACCGCTAGTACCCGTTGAGATATTGAGATGTTTTTTTATAAGAATTAAGCTTCTGTAAATATCTAGAAATAAAATGCAGGTTTTTATGAAATTAGAAAATTAAGTAGGTGAAGAGTAGTAAAATGTTACAGCCTCCCGAAACAAGAGAATGATCACGGAAAAATAATTCAACAGTAGTTTCTTTTTGCCAACCTACTCATAAATAAAACCTCTTTGGACTGTAACCACTACATAGAAAATAATTATCACGGTATGCTTTTAACATTCACTCAGGTATTGTACAAAGTTTGTCGTTTAGACGGGGTGGGGTTACGGGTTCGTATCCCGTTCAAGATTTTGGGATGGGAATTACTACGACATCATACGAGCATATTGCGCGCGCTCTTTACACTGGGCTAAGTCAATTTAATGTTCACTGTTATTGAGTACGCTAGCTGTTAAATGCCTTCATCACATATTTTATCCAGAGTTACTGTTTACATTACATAATTTCACGCGGGCAACGCCGTAGCCGGTCGGCTAGTTAATTAATAAAAACTAGCGTTTTAAATTAACAAACGTTGACGCAGTAAATGTGTTAACATAACGTAATGCAGAAGATTCGCACAGTGTAAAATCAGCTATAAGGTTGAAATTAGAATGTGAATAAATGATTAAATGCAACTTTATTGATATAAAAATATTACACAATGTATGAAATTATTAAAATATATTTTGAATGTAATGTTTTTAATATGTGTGGATAAAATGAAATTTTATTAACAAAAGTGGTAGTAGTAAAATATTTAATTAAACAAAATTGCTACTATCGAAACGAAAATTTGAGATAAATTAATTACATCACCAGACACTCTTGCGTATTTGCTGCTTCACATCCTCAGCGGCTGCGGTTATGTAGAGGCTAGTACGCTCGCCTCCCATCATAGCGAACTGAGCTTCATAATCTTCCATTTGTCTGGTAGTAACAGTACTACCTCGTTGTTGAACGATGTACCCCTATTCGTAAGCAGTTGTGCCGAACATCCTTGATAAATTCCGCCGCAGGCTCTGTGCCGATCGTTGGCAAAGACTTGGTTACAACGTAACTTGTGGCGTACGCTGTCACCACAATAATGTACCTATTTACCTTTCTAGTCGTTAGTAAGGGAACCTTTGGGTCGAGGCTCCATCTCGAACATTCTGTGTGGTTCCATAGGCTATAATAATGCTTTTTATCATTTTGCTTGCTTTGCCTTCTGGCACATTTCGCAAGACGTTACATAATTTTTTACATCCGTGTTCATAGTGTCCTAGCGATGTTTCTGCTTAATTATTTCGAACAACTTGAAAATACTAAAATGTCTCCCTCCTAAAATGCTGTCATGATGGGCCTGAATAATTTCTTTTCGATATTTTTTTTGGTGTAAATCTGCGTGGAATTATCTTTGAGCATTGTTTGTTTTGGAACATATTTCGTTGCTGCCTTTTATTCCGAAAAACATCTTGCTAATTTCAAATATTTATATTCGGCTTCTTGTGGGTTTAGAAGCAACGTTTTTAGATATATCATGTGCTCGTTTGCCTCGTAGTCATTTTGAAGTGGCGGTGTTGGTATTTCCTGGGTAATCATAGAAATAAATAACTATAACTCTTTATTCTTGTGAATGTTAATTTCATATATTGTATAATAACTGGTGCCTAGTTTCTTTCTTTCGTTTAAATTACTATTACTGATGGCTCTTGAGTCCTAATATATATATATATATATATATATATATATATATGTGTGTGTGTGTGTATATATATATATATATATATATATATATATATATATATATATATATATATATATATATTAGTTTTCTCTTCTCTGTTCGAAACTATTATATCAGTTTGGTAGAACTCAGCTGTTGTTCTTAATATAGGCGTATTTGTTATTTATTTTCCTGGAACATGATCACTTTTAATTGTTTCCATATTAGTTGTAGAATTTTCTTGTGCGTAGTATTCTTTAATTCTGTCCAATTATCATGAATATACTGTGCTGTGACGGTTCTGATTTCTTCCTCCTTCTGCACATTATTATATAGAAGGTCTGCTAATGCTTCGTATATTGTATTTTTATCCATTTACAGGTCTTTCACTTCATATTTTCTTCCACTAATACATTTGCTTATAATCTTTTCCTCAAATTTTCTAGGCATTCTAGATAGTGCGTCCACGATGACGTTCTCTATCCTTTTGAAAATTTTCGCTTCGAAATAGAATTCCTCTAGTACAATTGTAAATTTATGGACTCGTAAATTGTGGTCCACTATGCTCCTTAAATACCGCAGGCTAGCATGTTCGGTATGTACTTCAAATTTTCTGCCATATAAATATTGATTGAAATGTATTCAGAAGTGTTTCATGCCTGCCAATTTCTTTTCTGTCTTACTCCAATTCGTTTCGTTCGGGGTAAATTTTTTCGAAGCATACTAGATGAGCTCCTAATTGCCCTCTTCGTCTTCCTGCATAAGTACTGCACCTATGGCCGCCTGTGGTACGTTGCGTCGCCTCCTAATATTGTTTTTCAACCGTCCTTGAATTTGCCTAAAATCGAGGCTTTGGCAAAAGCTGATTTCAGTCGTCCAAATATGCCTTAACATTGTCAGTTAAATTAACGGTTCTACTAAATGTCTAATATTATTTCTTAGGTATGACATTATGCCCAAGAATGACCTTAACTGTTTTACGTTTGCCAGTCATGGCAGGCAGATCTTTTATTGTTTCTGTTTTCACTTCGTCCGGTTTCATTCCTGTCGGTGTAATATCCTGACCTAGTGTTTTAATATCTAGTGGGAATTTCCATTCTCTGGATTCAGTTTCAATTGAAACATTCTAATTTTTATAAAAAACTTCTTTGAAATTTATTTATATGTTACTTAAACGTCTATTTCCAGTGTGCATTGGGCCCAACACGTTTTAGACGAATTCCTGTAGCGACTGAGGTGAAGTAGCTAAACCCATAGGCATTCTCCGATATTGAAACTGTCCGACTTTTTCTATGGTAAAGGTCTAACTTTGATTGCAAAAAAACCTTCGTACAAGTCAACAAAAACACACACACACCCACACCCACCCCCCCCCACACACATATATATATATATATATATATATATATATATATATATATATATATATATATATATACAGGGCGTCCCAGGAAGTAGTGTCAAGCCGAAGCAGGGAGATAGAGGACCACAAGGGCTATCAGAAACACCCCCATGTGTGTAGTCAGATTGTTGATAGTTTAGATGTTACGAATTTTTTCCTGTTTGTTGTGCGATTCTTGCAGTCATGGCAGAGAGTACTGGTTATTTCCATAGATAACTGTGACAGATACTTGAATGTGTGTGTTAAAATAGGAGACAGACTGGTCGATCGTGTGTGGTGATAATTACGTACCAGTGTCGTAGCATTATGTCTATAAAATTATCTGAAGACAGACATTATCTGAAAGTTACGTTTAACCTTAACGTTTCGAGGATTGTAAAAATTTAAAATTACATCGAACGGGTATCGTATGGACCTAAAAAACTGTCTCATATTTTTGGCTTAGTACAGTGAAAATTTTATCGACTTCAGTTAATTATGACGTAT
>PNEQ01031267.1:0-19493 GCA_003012365.1 Medauroidea extradentata
ACATGTTATATATTATTCTGAAGTTAGGAACACATACCAGAAAGGTTCATCAAAAGATCTAGCTTTGTTTACACTTCTTAGGTCATTAATAGTGTGGAGAACTAAGGAAAAGACCAGGGGAGTGGTGTTATGTCCAGTGTTACTGCTGTCGCTTTTCTGTGACCATGGTTTGGTCACAGAAGGGTCTCAGTTGTCTCAACAGCATAACAAATATCCTTCCTTGTTGCCTCACATATTATAAAAGAGAACGGTTAAGATATGTTCGTTACGTAGAATGCTACGATTAAACTTAAAAAAATGTACAACTTGGCCTGAAGTTAAAAATGTACTCTGGACTTCAAAAGTGTGCACTTTATAAAGCCTGTTAAACGAATGAGTGGACTTTTCATCAACTGGTAAATGTCATTATAAAAACTAAATCTAATATACTAAATTCGTAAAACAGTGGAATCGCTTACTCAACGAGTGAAAGCAATGTTAACAGAACAGAGAACCCTAAAATCCAAACTAAAAAACGCAAAAACCACAAAAATCTCAAGCAGCGTGACTATCATAAAATAGCACGTTTTCTGTCGCAAACGGGGCCGTGGTGGCTGAGGGGTGAGACCACTCGCCTCCCATCAAGGCGATGCGGGTTCGATTCCCGGCAGGGTCTCGGATTTTCGCATGTGGGAATCGTGCCGGACGACGCCTTTGGTCGGCGGGTTTTCTCGGGGATCTCCCGTTTCCCCTGCTCTTTCATTCCGGCACTGCTCCATACTCATATCATGTCATTCCTCACCAGCACTGAAGACCTTGATGATAAGCGCAGACAAAAATCTCTCACTCATTCTGTCGCAAGCCGAGTATACCAACTTAACCACGTACGTCTAACCCTCCAACGAGGCAGGGCCGCGGTGGTGTGGTGGACACACTGCTTGCCTCGCCCCAAGTCCATCAGGGTTACATTCTTGACCGAGGTAATCGTGCCGAACGTTTCCTCGGGGCACGCCCATTTCACAAGTTCTTGCTTTTCCCTCAGATCCCATCACTCTCAAGCACGTGCCTACATCCCCCTAAAAGGTCTGGCGCGTACATGCTTTGGACACGAAGAATTCTTCTAGCCAGATTGTGTTTCCGATGTTGCCTCCTGGGTTGACGAACTTCGCTCATTAGAGACGTAGATGTGCGGAAGCGTTAAGGCCTCGCTCCCTAGTTTAGCGGTGGTTTCGAAAATATTTTTGTAACGGGAATTAATACATATATCAAAAATTCCTTTGGCAGTTTTAACACTTATATATCAACGTTTTATACGGATTTTTCTGTTGCAAAACACCAAACTGATTTTTAGATTTTTGCCCCCGAAATAGTACACATTTTGTTGTGAAAATAAGCCAAAATTAAGCAAAATTTTTTTTTCTCGCAAACGGTACATTATTTGGAAAAAAAATGGTGTGGTAAAATTGTGTACCGTATGACTGTACACTATCTCAAATTTTATCAAAGCATTTGGTTAAAAAATATTTGAGTTATTTGCAATTGTTTGAAATAAACGGGAGATCATGGCCTTACGGGCCATAGCCCGCGCAACACACCTATAGGCGCAAGTCACTTGAGCGCTCTTCTCTCGCTGATTGATCACTTTTTTGAAACACAAATTTGTGACGTATAAATAAAGGCAATGGTGTAGGTGTACACACCTTTACCTTTATGAAGATTCTGCACCAATATTGTGGACCGCAAGAGCGCATATTTTCGCAACATTCGACCGCAAGTAAATAACTATTATAGATCACTGGAGTACTTTAAATGCAAATGCACACGTAATACGGTCTTAGAATGCTGTTCCTATCTAGACATCACTAACGAACGTCTGTCGGTCGAAACCCTGCACACCACTCGGCGGACAGTACTGTCTACCGTCCTTATCTTGATATGTTTTGGCGCGAGTTTCAACTATTTATTTTCTACCAAAACTACATAATGTGAATGACGCTTGTATACAGACTAAAAAACACATTTTAAACTAATCGCTAACATTTTAAAAATTCAGCACGCTTATTAAAAACATTATTTTCATTCTCCTCAAAATGGCTATAAATGGCTTATTCAGAAAGCCGTAATTAAAAAACACTAATCGGACACGAAAAAAAAAAACGTTTTCGACATCAAACCATACTTCCCACATATGAAATGTTACGGTCACGGCTTAAAGTCCCAATCGCACCGCAAACCTTTTGAGAGGCTTGCGCATATAGGTGATTGTACAATACATACGCCGGTCAGTTTCACACTTACAGATTCACAGATTTTGTGCCTCACACACAAACGCTGCTTATCCAGGAAGCCACCTGAACACCTGACAAAACGTCCCACTGTTTCCTTGTAACGCTGTGGTCTTCAACAACTCGTGAATTTTCATATTTCACGTACGAACGTTCCTTCCTTACAGACGTGTAACAGCCATTTAACGATGCGGGCATTATAAAAAAACTTCGAAATTCATTTGCAATGAGCAAAGAAGCTTAAGCTTAAGACTCTTGAGAATTTTAATAAAATTCGAAAAAATGATATCATCGATATCTTACATAATCAATAATTGTTCAAATGGCCACTACTGTAAAAAAACTAGCATATACAAAATACGTATAAGTCAAACCACTTTACTAAATGTATCAAGTTTGATAAAATTCAGAGAAACTGTTCCACAAGTATATCGTATGAACGAAAGTATTTCAATTGCTAATATTTTGAAAATACGAACACAGCAACAACAAAATACGTATATTGTGTGTCACCTGTAACTACTGTAAACTAAGATTAATAAAATTCTGAAAAAAAAAATAAAAGAAAAGAAACAATTCTACATATGGTAACGTGTTCAAAAAATTTTAAAATGGCCGCCATTCTAAAATTATGAACTCAAAAAATACAAAAAGTTTCTCACAGATAACTCGTGGAGCATAATCATAAATGTTAAAATGGACGCCGTTTTGGAAATATTAACACGGCATGAACAACATACACAATTTAAAACACCTCACTAAGTTACTACATGCTTACCAAGTTTGATACAATTCGGTGAGTGGATTAGAAAAATTTTAAAGGACGAGACCAACACACAAACGAATACACACACACACACATACTCATATCCCACACGTGCACTCACAGACATCCACAAGAATGTGATCTTTTAAGCCTATGTTTTCCTTCTAAAATTAAACTATAAAAACTTTTTGGCATATTATATACACAAATATAATGAACTACATTATGAGTCACCACAAAACTGAACACAAAAGCAAAATCCATACGTTCGATAGAATATACCCAAAACTGTAGTGTTAAAATAAATGTATGATATTTATATGTTAAAATATGTTAGTTCTCCTTTTCTACTTTAGACTCAGTTAATTATCGTGAAATGTAATTTCCATTTATGTCTATGTTTTGTTTGTTGTCTGGGGACCGCGGTTTTGCCGGTGCCGTGGGGGTGAGTGGAGAGAGGGTAGGCTGGAACCGACGCCTGTGAAATGCAACCCACTGCACTGCTCTGTCACACACGTTGCCTACTTTATGAGCCCGTGTAACACGTTTCAGCAATTCAACATCGGACGAGGCAATTAAAAACTTACACTTCATAGCAGTAAGTCACTTGAACCATTCGGGAAATAAGAAACGTTATGATGTATTATATGGACTTAAATTAAAAAAAAAAAAAAACAGTCGCCTGGAGTTCTATCTTTGAAGTAGGGTCTGTGTCGGGAGATGAAAGGCTGGTACCGCCAATAGGAGCTAACAACCTTTCCCACGAGGCTGCTACTTCATTACCGCCAAGCTTACAGAATAAATTATATGAGTGGGCGGTGCAGTAGTGGTTGAGAGGAGATGAAAAAAAAAAAGAGTGGATGTTGAGCAACCAGAACTCACCCTGTAACCTTCGTTACCTACACTACTTGCTTGAGAATCCTGTCCGAGGTAATATCTGAAGCATAGTGGTCTCGAGTTGAACCAGTGTCCACAGCTGCAAGTGACTAATGACTGGCTTCCACGCAAACTGTGGCTCCTCCAATGAACTACGAAAACCCGCGACGTAATTATTTACGAAAGTTTCCTTTGAGCGCGCTGAAGCCAGACGTGTACTGCTGGCGTAGAGTTTTATCTGAACCCGTTTCCAGTAAACGATTTAAATATTGTCGTAATATTCGCTGCGTAAATGTGAACGTTTATAAGTACTTGTACGGTGGTGTTTAGGTGCAGTATCAAGAGTTTGGCGTTTTGCTAAATGTGAGGTCTGCAAAATTTATGGTTAGTGAAAATGAATGTAATAAAACCAAAGGCAGAAATTTCTGATATGAAGCAAAGCACTGCACTTCACTTCTCGCTTACTCAACTAAACACATTTATGTTCGGATACATTTAAGGTACTGAAAGTTTTCGATTATATATTTATATGAAATAAAACATGTTAGCGCCTTATTCAATTAGGAAACTATAGGAGATTCGTTAAGTTAAAGCTGATGCTTTGAGCAGAATAATGCACCCCTCCGTGACTGAAAGATAAATGTATACAGGGTGAGAGTGAATTCTATCTACAAACTCCTAAAAATTTTACTGGGAAATAATAAGTACCACTTTTACATTGAACGAACAGTAGTAAAGCAACTGCCAGCTAAAATTAAAATTTAAGTTGCTTCTAGTTACAAGAAAAGAACGTATTTGATATAATAGTAAATGAAAATAGTTTAAATTATTGTAATATTACTCTTCAAAATATGCCTTTGGTAATGTTATCATTTTTTCAGTATAAAAACGATATTTTTTAAAACAAAACTGTGCTTTCTTAAACTGTTTTGTGATACAGCAATAATTAATAAACAAAAACTGTTATCTCGTTTAAACATTCTCGGATTAACAGTTTTTGAGAAATCGTCATTTTGAATTTAAAGAAAATGCGATTTTCCTTATAAGTAGGCTATGAACACCATACAGGTCAGTTAAGTGCCGGGATATTAAAACGAACATTTTTGAGACTGATATTACTTAAGGGAAAATTGTACTTACATTTAGATTTAAAAAATAGCCTGGCGGATTTCCTCGCTCGAATTTTCTCTCAACATGCATTTACCATGCAGGATTTTTCCTAAGGTAGTCTTTATTGACATCTGTAATGGAGTCGGACACAAAGGTTTATTGTCTCTTTTAAAACAATGAAAAAGAGAAAAAATGTCACTGTCAATACACGTATAAAATTGCGCAATATATTTATTCTCAATAATCTTTAACTAATCGTGATGGCATTTTCCTGTAATACATGCAGTTGTAGAATTTCTTAGGATTTATGAAATTAAATCCATTTAAAGGTTTGGTTCGGTTGCCCACGAGATTAGTAAATGAACATTTACAAATTATTATTTTTGAACGTTTGTCTTCTATTTCTGTAACTTGTAAAATTAAGTCACTATAATTTTCATAATTGAAAACGGCCGTTCACTGAATTCCAAACTACTTAAATGAAATGTAATTTTTTCCTGTGGAAGCTAATAATACATGTTTTTCTTACGTAAAATTATTATAATAACTTATATTTTAATATACTGTCGCAAAGCTAGTAAAATACAATGACTGAACCGTAATCAGCTGAAATGACAATTTTAAACTCAGACATTTCCAAATTTAAAAAAAGTTATTATTAGTAATTTTAACAGTTTGTTGTTTTTACTACTTTTTTATTTACATTATCGATCAAAAATTCTACTGTCAAGTAACTACACATATTCCTCAACTTTACAACACAACGTTAGAAAGAACTTTGATATCTTCATATGCCAAACTACAACTTTGACTCTTGTGTAGGGAATATTATTAAAATAAGCTTTTGAATGTTTGTTAGTTACGTAAGCCAGTTAAAATAACTAATGATATCCTTGTAAGTGACGAACGGATTTTTTATCACAACCTGAAACAAAAAATAACTTGCACGAAAATTACCAATTTTCCTTTGAAAAATGAGTTCAAAGGATCTTGCCATTAAAAAAAGTTGCATTAGACGGGAATTTTGAGTGGGAAGTTATAAGAATGTACCTGCCACAGACTTGCTTATTACTGCAGCAGAAAGAAAACGTATTTCATGTTACGTTCATTTTAAGATGGGAATAACCATTCGAAAAAATATGTAGTGAAGGAAAAGGAAAAATTCAACCCATTGCAGTAAACCAAAATACGTTTTTCAAATACAAGTAATGACAAGCTAATAATACTTATTCTACTACGTAGCAATTAAAATTTTCATGAAAATTACGTAAGATTTTAATTAATTTATTTTCAGAAGTATTAAATGACACACATATAAAATTAATAACGTAACTAAAACACTAAACTGTATTGCCCAAAGTTAGACTATTCTAGGAACAGTGTTAAGAAAATTTATAAAATTGTGTGTGCAACATACGAGTATTATATTTATTTTTACCGGCGACTGACTTTAGTACGTCTATAAAAGATTAGTGTTCATATTTGATATTCAGCTATTAAAAAAGTCGGCCAGTAAGTTGTAATGTAACTCTTCTTGATTGTACATATTGTGATACGTGTGGAAATTGCCTGTGGATTGTGTTTATAATTTAGCTGTATATTGTTTAATCGTAGATTATGGGAATTTATTCATTGTTTTCTTTTGAGATCTAACTAAAAAATATTGTCAATAAGACCAACCTTGCTTCCATTTTGGCAGTCATTTAATGGCATGTAAAATATGAGGGCTGTTAAAGGTGTTAGCATATTGACAAGTAATGTGACATGAAATATAGGTATTTTCACTACAATCTGTGAAGTGTTACTACACGATTAAAACGATGATATCGGCGGAAGTTTGCTTCCTTTTACATAATTCAAATAGTCGCTATTCCCCAGATTCTACACAATGACTTTATTTACGTTATAGAACGTTGAAAATTCGTATCTAATATATATCTGTCCACTAATATTTTTTTTAGTAAGAAATCGTTAAAACATGAAAGGAAATGTGACCTCACATTCATTTAGAAAATTTGTAACGTAAATTCAACTCCTAAATACTGACATGCTTTCAAATGTAATTCTCTAGACTCACTCTAGTTATAGTAAAAGAGTTTTATCGATATGGTTTCAGTAGTGTAAGACAGTTTTAGGAAGAAAAGCAAATAGTTTATTCTTGGACAGCTAAGCTAAGATTATAATGGTTTACTAGAAGTTTACGTTACGATTTCTAGAATGCTTTTCCAAAGTATTGTTTGTCCAATTTGCCACAGTAATTTCATCGACAACTCCAATGAAAATAACAAACTTTTTATAGATTTCGTAAATTGCGATATAATTATTTAAGAAGCCTCAAATGACAGTTCACTAAATACTCGAGCAATAGTTAACAATTCGGGAGCGATAGTTTGTAACCGGAAAGTTTATGATCAGCAAAAGTAATCATATACAGGTTTGGATGACTCTAAAGATCATTATGTGACCAGCACTTTAAATAAACAATGGAAGTCAGACAGGCGGACTTAACATTAAGAATGATGCTTTGCTCTTTACATGCGATGAGACCAGTTGTTAAGCTAATTAGAGCCGACCTTAGGACCTGCGTACTTCAAGACTCTCATAGAGTTTGTTGTGTTCCGTTTATACAAATTCCAAGGTCGTGACACCGTCATACGACTCCATAAAATTGTAACCATGAATCCGCTACTCTACCTTTACAATATCCACATTCTTTCTATGAATATTTCTATATTTTGTTAGTCGTTGACTCGTATTATGTACTCTTGATGTTCGCGGACATATGTCTGCATGTACTTGTTTGAATACCACACGTTCACACCTGCAGTTCTACTTGGTTGTTATTGGCAGCGTGTCTTTGTGGAAAAGTGTTTCTCATTAGACTCCGCCAATCAGAATAAGGTTACTGCTACACTACACTGTGAATTGCTGTGAAACGTTAATACACGTAACAGTTAAAGCCACCAAGAATATATGTTCACTTAAGCCCACAGCAGCCGTTCATTAGCTGCTCGCTGACACAGTGATATGGACCCGCATGTAGTTACATTTTTATTATTGGCTCAGCGACTTACACGAGGTGTCAAATAAGTCGAGGACCAGTTGTGAAAGTGACACGAGCATACAGTTGAAGGTATTATAGCTTGTGCTTAAAAGAAAACGCGAATTTTTCAGGTTCCTACAAATCACTGACCGTGAAGCATAATAAACCGGTGGAGAAATTTTTTGATTAAAATGCAGGTACATGATTATAATTGAAAAGCCTCGAGTATACAGACATGGATGTAAATTTTGTACAATCACCATAAACATTCTCTCCCCAAGTTCACTGATTACTACCCTGGGACGTAGAACACACACGGAAGCTTATTCGAGGATTTCCTCTTAATGGATCCTGGACGTCCCTGAGGAAACGAAACATTCAGTTTCGCAGACACAAGAGACAATGGCAACCTGCTTAACGACAGAAGTGCCACTGGCGGCGTGGAGTGCGAGATTCTCGCCAGCAGACAAAGTTTCTAGAAGCTGCTGCAGAACTTGATTAAAACCACGAACTTATAACTTAACGAATAGTTTCGCTCGGAGCCAGTCTTAACCTCCAGCAGTGCACTTGAGTGCGAGTATCAAGATTACAGCATTAAGTGTTGGAATAACCTAAGACGTAGGAATAGTTCAGCATAGACATAGTGTTCCTTAGACTGATGGTTAAAAATTTAAAGATGAGGTGTAGACATGCAGAAGAAAAAAAAACATTTAACATTAGTCCGGAAATGTGTTGTATTCATTATATGTAAATTGTTTCCGTGTGCCGTTTGTGGTTACAGTAAATCTGATGATGATACGCAGTTTGGGACAGTTACCACACTTCCGCCTTGTAAATATGCAAACTTTTACAACTGTTACAATACAAGCAAGTCTGGTACCTTCAGTAAACATTTGACTGTTTTACTAAAAAGTTTGGGAGTGCTACCATGGATGTCTGGGAAAGAATTCCACAATACCTACTTTATTAGCGCTCCTATACGCACGTGTGGTAAATTTACAAACAATTTATTACAGTGTAGGTGTTCTGCCCGAAGGTAGGCCTAGAAACACGGAGGACGCCGGATGATGAAAACCGCGACACCCTCCGAGGTACTTTAAGATACGTAAGATTTTACGTAAATTCAAGAGTTATTTTGAAACAAGCAATTTTTAACGTGAAATTTCAAAGGTGTTGTTCTGCAGCTCAATACATTTAGTTCCATACTAAATCATTCCATTAGAATCGTTTGAATAATTTCTACTTTGGGTAAGTACCGTTACTTTCGCATGCGTTTGTACAAAAACTATGGAACCGAAAAACATTTCATTTGTGAGAAATTACTTAGTTGGACAGTTATAAGATTAAGAATTTTTCGGTGCAGAGCGCCCTCTTAAACTCTTAGTCAGTTGTTTGCTCGTTGTATTTGAAAGGTCAGACTACCGCTACTCAAATTGTTGTATCTTAAGAGTGCGTGGTAGATAAATAAACGCTGAAAACATCAATTGATTCGTACGCTTTTTTCGAAGCCAATATAGATGAAATACTCAATGACAATCCTAGGTAATGGTATTTGCCAACTTTATGAGTAAAAATTTATCCAGAATTACTAATTCGTTACGCGTGATCTCTTGTGCCGTAGTAAAATGCACGAGGTTCCGGCGTCAGAGATTGTGCCTCAGAAGTTCGTAATACTGCAAATAATTTTGTTTAAAACGTTGGCTAGAACTGTTGTCTGGGATTGCTATTGTTTAATTTTCGGAAATTTGCTTCAAGAAACCTGCAGTTATATAATAATTCCTTTAGCATTCAATTATGTACCATGCCCTCTTAAGAGTATCTTCTTCAAAAAAGAAAACTAATTTTTGGGAACTTAGTTACCAAAAAAAAATTTAATGACACACCAAACTACAGTTGAAAATTTTGAGAATTTGGTCAGATGAAAACATAAATTTTTATTACTTACAAAAACAATTTCTGTGTTACATCCACGAATTCCCAAAATGCTCTTATAAACTTAATATAGTACTTGACAAAAAACAGAAGGAAAACATTTTTTGAAAAACTTTTTTTATCATTAACATTTGGTTCTTACATCTCACCTCAGTTTATATTTGTCACCTACAGTTTTGTCACACTGTGGCAACGTTATAAACTAGAAAGCTGGCTGAACAAACGTTTAGACTGAAAAATGAATTTATATTACAGTATGATAAAACTGAATACATAAAAACGTCGTACAATTAAATCTTAAGTGCTGAAAAGTGAAAAGTTGTGTGTGATCTAACATTATCACATCCTATTTGGAATTACCACACGAAAAATCACAATAGTAAGGTAAGCATATTTAATTTTGTCTATTTTAGCGATATAATAATTTTAAAATGCCGTTGAATATTCTTAAAAAATTTCTTACATTACAAACTGAGTGTTGAAATGTAAAAATTAAAATTTGTGGGCGGTTATGGTTTTTTATTGTCATATTCGTGTTCCGTACACAAAAAAAAAAAACTGTTTGTAAACGGCAATTCTTTGCAGTGCTATGCTGCATTTACAATAGCGCGACAGACGCATCGCGAAGTGCTCGACGCGTCTCGTCAGCCCTTCAGCGTCAAGACTCTGGTGAGGTCAGTGCGATAAAATAGCGAACGCAACGTGAATTACGAACGGAAGGTATTACTATTTTATCCGCGTCGCGGACACGATATACTGAAAAACGGAATTTAATTTTGTGGCCAAGTGTTGGTGAATTTGGTGGGCTGGTATTCAATTGCCCTTATTTTACAAGCTTTTTGTGTTTGTTATTATTAGCAAATAATATCCTTTTAAAGCAAACGTGTTACTGTGACTTTATTTTCAAACGTGGGAAAGCGAGTGGGTATTTGAAGTATGTAGGAAATAAGAAGGGAAAAATTGAAATACTGTAATCTATGACTTTATTACGCAGGGGTGGGATTCATAGTCCCAACTTGGCAAGAACTTCGTCAATACGGTGTTGTTTCTTAAGAAAACGTTTTCCCAACTCCAGTTGCATAGTCGGTGTCGAGAAGATAGCTTCATGAAGTCGACGAGCTTGGATATGTTCTACTTCCGGCTTGACGAATCAAATGCTTAAGTGGCCGAAGACACACGAGCATACACGACTACACGCGAGTTAGAAATAACTTATGTGCCTTCTGCTTAGTTTCACTGGCAGTTCCATCACACGTTTGTCGCTTTCTATTTTTTTATATATATTTTTTCATGATGCCTGGGACATGTTCGCGGGATTACACGCCTCTGGAGATAAAAGTATTTCTGAAAATACTGAAATGACATAGGATTGAGATAGAAAATAAGCAAAGCGTAACCGATTTAAACATATATTTTTAGTAATGGTTGCTGCATCGTAAAGAAGAAGTTATGCTATAAATGTTTTGCAATAGTAAATTCTGAAATATTTTTTAGCTTTGTGTTTGAATTGATATATCTATTTTGATATTACGGTACTTTAGGTTGACGACTTAGTGGACTGTTATTGCTGAATGCAAAGACGAATATCTTTCGAACCACGTGTTTGATTGCTAGTTTGGTTAACGGCAGAATATTTCAACGTATTTTACAAATAAACAAATTGGTAGCTTGTTGTATGAAATTATTTGTGTCGTGTGAACTTGTGACGTCATACGAGAGCAACTTGCCCCAGACGTTGCTTAAGTTACGGCTATGAATCCCACCTCAGATGTCAGTATGCAGTCGCAAGAAACTATTTATGTGGGATTATATTTTTTATGTTTTAGTACCTCGAAGCATTTTGGCCTTCAGAGTTTATTTTGTTTTTGAGTAATTTTCAGAGATATTAATTTGAGGATTTTTTGTTAATAGGACATAATGTGAGTGAAACGATATGTGAAATTACTTATATTGTTGAATTTTGTTGATTGCTATCACATATTGTTTTATATTTAAAGACTTACGTTCATTACATAAAATTCTAAAGCACACCGTTATTTTTGTGCTAAAAGGAAAGCAGCTGTAAACCTATAACAATAAATCAAAATAATATGTTTCTTTTTTTATCTCTGAGGAATAATTATACATTTTGTTTTGTTAAGTAAGTGGCTGGCAGATTTGTTACTTAATCCTGAATTTTCTGTGTATCCAAGCACTTGTACAGAAAACTGTGAAATGCCAAGACACTTTCACCCTCTTGTAAGAACAGTCCATATTCCTTTGGCTAAATTTTTGTAAACTCCTCTGGTTCATCAAGATTTTAGAAGCAATTGATATTTTTTTTGTCTGATGACAAGTGCTATGCAGACTAAACAGTTTTTTTATTTTTATTGTGCTTGCTATAATTTTGGAAACTGAAATACTGGTAAGATTAAAAACCGTCATCCTGAGATAAAACTACCCATTACCGACTATAGCACCGACTAAACAGGATTATTTGTTTCGTAAGGATTGCGAGCACAGTCTATAAAGGCAAGGTCTTCACACTGAAGAATAAAATATTACTCCTTTTTTGTCGCAGCGCTAGTAGTTTTTTACTGGATGATTAGTCTTCTCTTGTCTCTGCTTAGCAACACTGTAAAAAAACTTCCTAAAATGTTTAGGAAGTTTTTATCACAGACGCAGTATGGGGCAGATACCATACTTCCGTCATATAAATATGCAAACTTTTACAGTTGTTACAATACATGTCTGGTAACTTCCGTATACATTTGACTGTTTTTATAAAAAGGTTTAGGAGTGCTACCATGGATGTCTGGGAAACTATTCTACCATACCTACTTTCTTAGCGCTCCTATACGCACGTGTGGCAAATTTACAAACTATTTTTTAGAGTGAAGATTTCGCATCTTTAAATGTGTTATTGAAATTGACTGCATTATAGAAGATAAAAACTGAAAATCCAGGTAATATATATGCATTTTTGTATTTGAACACATTTTCAATCATAAAATTTAGTTTCTCAATATTTTACACATAGATACACATTGCAACTATTCTAAAATTTTGTACGGTGGGAAATAATAGATTATTTCGAATGTGTAGGCTATACTAAAACAACAGTATATAATTTCTTTTCAGACGACTAACGTAAACAGTTCGACACATATGCCAATGCATGTATTGATGCGAAATATATATCTACAATACCAGCTTACCATATTAAAATAATTTTATATAAATAATTGTAAAAATTGTAGTATTGCCAGATGTAAACAAGGCAAATCTTCCACTAAAGTACTACTAGAGCTCGGCGACAAAAAGGGAGTTAGTTTCTCTTGCTGGAGAACATATGCAATGTCGAGACCTCTTGCTCTTAGACCGTGATTGCGAGAAAAAAAATTATCTTCATTTTTTTAAGTATGCTGGGCTGGTATAATCAACTGTGATAACAAAGCACGTACTTCCGTTTCCATAATAAAATAAGATACTTGATAATTTACCCTTTTTCTTGTCCTATTATGAATAATGAAATCAACGCTGGAAAACAGAATTTAATTTTGTGACCAAGGATTTGTGAAATTGGAGAGTTGGTATTAAATCGCATTTTATTTACAATATATACTTGTTTGTTATAATCTTTGTAAGCGAACGTCTTATTGTGACTTTATTTTCACGTGTGGCAATATGAGTGGGGTATTTGAAATATGTAACAAATAGAAGGGGAAAAATTGAAATACTGTAACATCTATGATTGTCGTACCAGATATTTTTTAGATTCGCATAGCTCACTTCGCGCTATTGTAAATCCAGCATTAGGAAAACATTATTGTTAGGGCTAGAAATATTTCACGAGTTCAACGACCAACATGCTACAATCCATTATCCTGTGTATACCGAAGCCCTACCATTTGTCCATTACCTGCTACTCCTTCAGACACCAGACATTGGATTCTAGCATGTAGGTCATTGAACTCGCGGGTTTTTCCTAGCTCTAATTATTAGGGATGTGCAAAATCCGCGTTATTATTAGGTACCAGACTAGACTTAGCACTCATATATATATATATATATATATATATATATATATATACACACACACACACACATACATACTAGCTGCCCCGACAAACGTTGTTTTGTCACATAAATAACTTATTGTAAGTGTGTAAGGATGTGGTATATAAGTGGAAGAGGTGAAATAATAATTCAATAAATAAATAATAATAATAGAGCAGCGACACCTGTTGGGGATAGACTGGTATCAGCTCGTGGGGATAACTGATCAATTATCACTTACACAGTTATCGACCGGGTTCTAAAATTATTCAATTAACAATATTTACTAAACAATAGCACTTAGAAGTATAAAAATAGATAAAAACCTATTCACAGACCTACTGAATGTATATACAAAATTTCATTGAAATCGGTAAAGCCGTTTCGGAGGAGTATGGAAACAAACACTGTGACACGAGAATTTTATATATTAGATACACAGGATTATGGTATGAGAAGACACAATCCGTAGCTTTTATGTGATGTCAGCTACGTGTGTGACCGCTATACAGCAGGCAGGTCACTCAAACCTGCAACTTTTAATTATTGGACAGATACATTTTACCCGGCAGACCACATTTCTTAGGGGTAGTTGCACGAGTACATAATCATGGTGGCAAGAAATAACGCAAAATTTGCATGTGTCTACTAATTATTGTTGTAGTGTATATATAAGGTACCGTGCACATCTTGTGGGCGCGCAACGGGTGGCAGATGGCGATGTAGCGCTCGACGGTGAAGGCGACGAGGCTGAGCGAGGAGGCGTTAATGCCGAGGTTCTGGCAGAAGACAAACAGGGCACAGCCAACCTCACCCCACACCCACAGTCCTCCCACCAGGTAGTAGCTGAGGACCTCGTTAGGCACTGCTGCCAACAGTACCAAGCAGTCCGCCACCGCCAGGCTAACCTGCAACCATATCGACCCTCTTACACACACACACACACACAAGTCATCCGCATTATACTATTACTAGAGCTAACAGAAAATTGCTAGGACCATGAAAGTTTCGCGGGAAGAATTTTACCCGTGTTTGTTCCAGTGCCTTGCATTTGCAGTTCTACTTGACAGTCATTGATTGTATCATTTAACTATCACTAGAGATGATGGTTAGAGAAATGCAAAATTCGCGTTACTTTCTGATATCTGAATCGACTCCAAGTGACTATAGGATCGTTCGACGTCTCCCGCTGGCCGATATGGTCGTGACTTGCCGTGGAGAATGCTTACACGGTAGACAGGCCAATCTCAGTAAAGACTTAACACACGTAAATGACAACATATAAAAGTTAATGGCCAATTGAATCGAAGAGTATGCTCTGTTATGTATAGGAAAGTGAAGTTTAGACTGCTACGAAATGATAATGCGAATTTTGCATGTCTCTAATTATTTTGTGTCAACATACCCTTGAAATAACTATAGTTTCTTGCAACATGTACGATTGGGTGATATACGTCTGACACAACGTATCTCTCTGCAGACCAAATAAAAGGCATAGAATATTACAATAGCGGTATTCTTATTGGTTCAGTCAAATAGGGCAACAGTTCCTCGTACAGGCGACAGCCAGTAATATTCTGGTAAGCTAAACGTGGGTTGAAACCTATCAAATAGTCAAGTTTTCCCGCGATAAACCATCATCTCTAGCTATCACGTATCTTGGGGTTGTACCCGCAAGTCACAGACGTGTGGTGTGATTGGCACAGTTAAGGAGAGGCGACACTTCACCAATACACGCTGCCGGTGACCATGAGGCAGATCTGCAGATTGCCCGTGAGGCACTGAAACAAACTGGGGCAATATTGTTATCGCGAGAAGTTCATAGTCCTGAAAAATACAAAAAACTTTCGTGCCACTATGTTTTGTACAACACTAGCGCCTGGGCCATAAATGATTGTAGGAAGGTTGTGTACACCAGAGTTATCATAGACACTATCTGATGGGGACACGATAATAATGAACGAAGAACGTCAGATGTTGACATGACATACTAAAAGATGATGGTTTACCGCTGGAAAACTTGACTGTTTGCTGGATTTCAACACATGTTCAGCTTACCAGAAGATTACTGGTTTCAGCTTGTGCTTGGTTCTGTTACGCTATTTGACTGAGTCAATTACAATCCCGATATTATAATATTTGATACCTCTTATTCATCTGCAGACAGCCACTTTGTGTCAGAAGTATATCAACGAACCATATCTGTACCTCGGAGGCATAAGACACCATGTCCACTTTTTCTCAAAATGTACTTTTACCATAAACATTACCACAGTTTTTAGTACAATTCGGTGCCATACAGCACAAAGTCTGTGTTGTGTCAAAAACCCACATTTTTTTGTGTTAAGCAGCTGAATTCACTATTGAATCACACTCTTCAAACTGCTCTCCTGTAAAATATGATTTCCGTGACATAGTATCTTATGTCTGCGAGGTACAGATAAGTTATATGTTTCAAGAAACTACGGCGTTTTCAAGGGCATGTTGGCAAAAAACATTTTCACGACATACCATCAACTCTAGTTATACTGAAGTCCAGCAAACAGTCACAAGTTTTTGGCGAAGATTTTTTTTTTTGCATAATTTGGTTGGAATACCGTATGTGTACATTTGCAGCTCTGATTCATGGTCAGTAAGAAAACGAATATATTGTGAGCTCGATGACTTTGCACGTCAAAATCCACAGTCATATTTCACCCCTAATTCAATACTAACATAAATAAAATAATATTTCAATTTGAGATAAATGCAGTTGTACATATACACACATATACTTGTGATGTTTGGATGTCTACAGAGTAATATAAACACAGGTTTGTACTACACTGAAACATAACTTCTGTTGTTTATCCTCATACAACATAAGTACCAAAAATTCTAGTATTGCACTAAACATTTACTGTTACTTACCAAATATGCTAAGAACAAAAAAAAAATTTTTTTTAATGTTTGGAACGCTGTTCTGGAAATGTTAATATTGCATTAGGTAGAGAAAACTATTCTCTATTTCACCACATACATAACTAAAAAAAATGTTGATAATTTATTTATGTTGGTATTGTATTTAGGGTACGATATCTAAACTCGAGCCACTAGATGCCCACTAGCTGTTACTATCTAGAACAGCAGACATTGTACAAAATTGACGGGGTTTTAGAATGCATCTATTTGGCCTAGTTGATTCTAGCACGCACGCATATAAGAAAAATAACACTACAATAGTCAGTAGCTGCAATATAATGCATTTGAGGTGAGCGTTACAAACTGTACCACGAGATTATAGTTTAGTTGTAACCCGTATTTCGGTCTCTTTTTATACATACTAAATTCACATCTGAAGTACGCCGAAGATGAAGGTGTGTGATAAGCATGGGTAGATATAAGTGTAGTTGTTTGAAAGTAAGTTTGCGTTTGAAATATTTGAAATGGTTCTAAATAACTGTAGCACAGGATGCATTTTTTTTTTCAGAGTACACGCGTTCTTTGTGCGATCCAATTGCGAGTTTTCGTTTTTTCCTACATTCCAGGTATTTACACAGAAACACAAGAGTGAAATTTGTTGTAAACGGTGCATTCTGTTAGGATATTTTGCTAAGAAATACAACATGAAATGTTCACACACTCAACGACACAATATTTCGAGTCAACGAGAGGGTGACCACCCCCGTTACTTTCACGAAAGGGGGACTTAAAAACAGCGATTTCTTGATGGGTTGAAAATCTCAATAATACTAATCATTGTGCAAACAATTTTCATATGTTCTCCGCCGTTTTCAATATTTTGCTGAAATACAATTTTAAAATTTTATTTTCCTGGGTGAATTTCTCCCTTAAGAACTGCGCTAAGGAAAAATTTCATCGGATAGCGATGCCTTAATTTTGATAAAGAATTACCTCCTTAATTTTGTAACATAAATTAAGAAAATACACTGTGTTATGTGTGTCTTACGAGACAATAAAATTAATTAAAGAATGAAACGTGTGTTGTACACATAAAGAGAGGAAAAAATGGTCCATTCAACATTGGTCCGAAAATCAGACAGTTACTGCTAATAAATGTGACGTCTTTGCTAGTCATTGCGCCAGTATAAATATCTAAGCATAAAAGGTTCACAGACTGACTTGCAGAATAGTCAAGTCTGCCCAAACAACTGGTCCTAAATAGGGTAGAACGACGAAATTATCATTTAAAACCTGACTCCCAAAGAAGTCAAACGGGGTTAAATGTGTTTTCGATGAAATGTCTATATATTTAAATGGATTCACTGAGTGACTGACGTATTAAACGACAACCCAATCTATTTTACTAGTAACTTAGTGGCACTTGGCGTGAGTAAGCACTAAGACAGGACTTTATTTTATTTTTTTAATTTCGACCTATAAAGGGGTGAAAATCGATTATTCTATGATACTTATCTAATCAGTTGAGATATGGAAGTCCTTTTTGCTTCAAAATTATGCTCACAAAAATGCCTATAAAAGTTAAGTAGGTCAAAATACCTGTGATAAAATTTAGATTGTAAACAATTTAAGGCAGATGCTCCGGAAAGCAAGAACGACCACCATAAATAATTTATACGGAGTTATACTTTGCAATGATATAAAAACGGAATGTGGTACTATCTTGATTTGTCTCATAGGCCTGTATATATTAGTTTTGTTATTATTTTTTTCATTTTAAAGAAATTTGCGAACAGTACCCGATATGCTCTTAGGATCACACGTGAGCAAAGCCGCGAATGACTGCTAGTTTAAATGTGTGTACGTATGCATGTATATGTGTGTGTTTTAATGTTTGTTAATACACGTACATTTATTAGCATATGTTAATAGCAGTTGGCAGAGAGTTCATCTTCCAGTTGAAGTTGCTTCATCTTGCGGCGTAGGCACTCACCAAGGAGTGAAAAAAGGGAATACCCATTTTTCCGATATCCTTGATATCTCAAACCTGATGAGTAGAGATGATGGTATATCGCGAAAATGTTTTGTGCCAACATAGCCTTGAGAACACTGACACAACGTAGCTGTCTATAGACCAATAACATGCATCAAATATTAAAATAGCGGTATTCTTATTGGCTTAGTCAAATAGGGCAGTAGCTTCGCGTACAAGAAAAAGCCAGTAATCTTTTGATAAGCTGAACGTACGTTGAAGCCTAGCAAATAGTCAAGTTTTCCCGCGATAAACCATCATCTCTACTGATGAGGTATCGTTATGCTTTGGGGGTGAACATTGTAAAGTGTGTTTTCGCCATTACCTCAGTATCTCATTAAGGGTGCGGCTCACCTCAGTTTTCAACGTTTTTTTAATTTTTATATTTGAACCAGATAATTTGTTTCTTACTTTAAACATAAATTGTGATTAAATCTTCCTCTTATGAAATTTTTGTATCTCTCATAGTTTTTGCGTAATGAGTCGTAAACGTCAAAATTTGGAGTATGCGGTTTTAAGTACGCCAATAAA
>PNEQ01031267.1:19593-34810 GCA_003012365.1 Medauroidea extradentata
TTTTTTGTGTGTATATATATATATATATATATATATATATATATATATATATATATATATATCAAATCACAGCCTACAACATTGTTATACAATGTGAATTTTTTTAGGTTTGGTATGCCAGCTAGTTTTAGTGGCGTACTTAAAACCGTACAGTACAAATTTTGACGCAAAAACTATGAGGAATACAAAAATTTCCTAAGAGGAAGATTTAATCACAATTTATGCCTAAAATAAGAGAAAATATCTGGTTCAAATATAAAAATAAATAAGGACGTTGAAAACTGAGGTGAACTGCGCCCTTAACACTATAAGCTATCGTTACAGTTTTTCCTTCAAAAATTGCACGCGGGCAAAGCTTTGACCGGGCAGCTAGTTTACGTATATACATACCGAGGGTTTCACCAAAGTTTGCTGATTGCGATGCTATGCCACCCAGCCGTCTTATAGCCCATAGCGCAAACAATAACACTTGGGAAAGCTACGTTAACGCCTGGCGATAATGTAGCGAGCGAAGATGTCAGCGCAACGGTACAAAGCCTGACATTTAGGCAATTCTTCACACACGCATTGGTAAAAGTCGACCGTAACACAATTTAAACTTGATGGGCTGCATACTGGTTTCATATATGGCAGTTTTTACGTCGAACTGACAGTTTTATTTGCGTTTTTGAAGGAAACTGCAGGTGCTGGCCTCTTGTACAAAGACCACAATTTTTTTGATAAGATTGCATCAAATTGTCAAGAGGCTACAATGTTGTACGGAATTAGAAAACAATAAACGTTTTTTCTTTAGTATTATATATGTAGTTGTTTTATTCAACGCCGTTTTCGATATATTGCCAAAATACTATTATCAAATTCGAATTTCAAGGGTGGGATATATCTATTATGATTAGGCGAAATAGGAAACAGTCACAAATTTTTCACAAGTTTTCATCTTACTTCCCAAATACTTACTGTTAGGTATCTAAAATGCGTATTCAATATACATACAAATGTTGTCGTGTCTTCTTGCTATCGATTTTTCAGTCTTTCACTCACACTTTATATCTACCTGTAACTCCCGGTTTGCTCAACGGCTGGTTTCTACCCTTTCATACTGGAGAACTGAAGTACACTTGAGCGTCTACACTATCGCCTGAAGGTAGGATGTGAGATATCCCGCAGCTCTTCTTCGTTTTCTTCTGGATGTTGCGTCACCGTTGGTCTCAGCCCACCACCTCGAGCGGCGAATCCATTTCACTGCTGTCCTCCCCTCGCCAAGATCATGTTTGACCCTTCCTCAGGCGCTAACACATACATATATGTATTTCTTTCTCGCTGCACTCAATATACCAACGTCAGAGAAAGAAAATTGAGACGGCTCGTGGCAAAGATAGACACCATTGAAACCACGTCATAAAAATCACATTAGAGTCGTACTGAAAGGAGCCTGATTCACCCTGCCCGTAAAATAAGATACTCTGCGGAACATACGAGCTTATGAAGGTTACAAAATTTTTCTCGGTAAATCACAGAAGCAATAAAACCATTCGTGGTAGGCTGTAGCGCACGGTGATTTGTTAATTTATCAAAAACAGACTTCACTGGAAAAATCAAAATGGTCAATTACTAGGCATAAGTCAACACCAATGAGAATCTAGTGCTGTGTTGAATTTTTTGTACATTTAATGTGCATACATTTATAACATATCCGGGCAATAAATGGGTGTGTTAATCATTTGATATTGTCTTAAAATAAATTAAAGTTAATTAATAAAAATAAAATAAGTTGTAACTTCTAGAGTTGAATCGATCACCAAGGACATTTTTAGTGTAACAAGTGTCGCAAATATGCTCTCCATAGGCTACCTAAGTTCTCGTGTAAATGTTCTGCTCTATGTATAATGACTTTTTTTTTAAAGCAAACACATTATTTTTTCTTGCAGAATACATTAATAGTCACGTAAATAATTTTTTTACAAAGAAACTTTAAATTTCGCGTTAATTTCATTCAGCACTATAGAATTCAAGCCATTGTACGATAGTTGACGTCTCTCATTATCATTACACGCTATGTTCGCCGCGTGGAACTCTCCTGGAAAATAATTAAAAGTAAAATGGCAGGGCGACCAATCTTCTGTAGAACGTCTTTCACGTGACATGACACAATGGCCAGCAGCCAACGAAATCACGGACCGTACTCAGGCTTATACAGAGCAATGAAGTTTGTTACCCGCCAGTAGATTGTTTTAGTTCTTGTTTCATGTAACTTCACAGGTCACATTCAAATTGAATGGTACTTTCAATGTTCATAAGTAACACACGGCAAATTAATTTGGTGCGCACGAGAGACGGCTCACGAGTGTACGTATATCGCTCGCTTGATCACAAATGATGCTCCCTTTCTCCAGTAAACTACCGCTTTTGTAATTTACAGAAGATTATTAAGACGCCGTGGCTGAAGACGCGCAGTTGCCGGACCAACCCCCGCCGTGCGAGCTCAGCTGGTCAGGCGAAGCACTCTATGTGCTGCGTGTCCACGACGTATATCCGGTTACCTCCGTGGCTTCCTACTCAGTGTCGTTTGGCGCCTGCCCACAGCCGCACCGGCGAGCAACCCCCGCTTAAAATCCCTTGACCAATCACACGCCAGCCCGCAGACAATGGCTGCCACAGGTCACCGTATCTCGCACCGCATTTATTATTTTCAATTTGTTTTCTCATGGAAATACTTAACAATCACAAAAATATTACATTCCATTACCACATAAATATGTACAAGTAGAGTATTCGTTAACGTAAAGTATAATTATTGAACTATCGCCTGAATACTTAACCTTTATTAAAATTTTTCCATTAACCGTCATACCAGTTACATTTACAAGATCACATTGAACAAATACTTATTTTTATATTAAACATAAATTAACTTATATTAGTACGACGATTTTTAGCATCTTACAAGTTTAGCCTGTAACCACATAATAACTTGAATTTCGCATGTCTGTTTTGATTAAATGTTTATTTTATTTCTTAACACTACGAAGGGTAATAGTGTGTGACAAGATTACACATAGTATATTATTACTATTTTTCCGGGACACGCAGTAGTTATCACGTGCACGATCGTTCAGTGATATTATTTATCGTTGATATCCGTTTCTTTGACGCAGCGTACTTCATGCAACTACAGGTTTCAATTTAAAAGGCAATCATTAAAATAAAGTTTGTCTGCGACTGCAACTAATTTTTTAATATACGAGTCACGTGCCTACAAACATGTAAACGCTTCGTCTTCGAGCAAAATTCTATGTATATAATTTAATTGTAGAGTAATAAATCCTAAAATTTTGTTAAAGACATTTCCACTTTTTAAGGCACCTCTTAGAATACCGATACAATATTTTGATACTTAGACTTAAACGTCAAAGAATGTGAGGTAGAAATGTTACATTTTAATTTACATTCTTTAAGGCCAGACTATTTTTAATAGTTTAGATTAATAGTGTAATTAATTTTCTACACGATCTCAAACAACAATAATATTTTAGGTAAAATTATGTAGCAAGCCAGTGCATATGATAGCGCATAAACATAGTTTACATGTAATTTTATGCTATGATAACATTTTTTATTTTTTTTTCACTTCATTCTACTTCCTAGATTTGTTCTTTCGAATTTGTAGGAAATAATCTGCTTGTGGTTCACAGTGTTCGATTTTTTAAAAAGTTTAAGTAAGCACCTAAAATTAATTCTTCATTTTCAGATGTATTATGCAAGTATTATACACACAACGATCACGAACACAAAACCTATTCAGCCCACACTTATTTAGGACATAACTGTATTTTTAAAAACAATTTATGTTATATTCTTGGTAGCAAAACTATTGAAATTGCAAAATTAATATTTTAAACAATATACTGATACATAAACCTAAATATAATTCAGTACGAATATTTTCTTATATTACTTATCACCAGAATATTTTCGTGTGAGCTACCGGATCTAGTTTGTAGCTATTTGCAAAGTAAATAAGTGCAGTTAAAACAAGCTCTTGCTAGATGCATGACGACATTAATCTTCCTAAAAGAAATTGTAACAATTTGTCATTTCGAACAATATGTGTGTCTCTTTGTACAGTTCATTATAGCTCCAACAGTACATCAATAATAATGTTTCATCAATGGACACCGTAAATCAATGTATTTTCAGCTGTACGTCGCAGAACATGATGTATTGATGTTTACTGTTAACTACCAGTGTAATGGCAAGTACTCGTATATTAGGTAGTCCAAGTTTCCGCTGTCATATGTTTGACGAACTTACGAATGTTTTATTCGCTTCACATGAAACATTGTCCTTAGCCTCGTTTTGAAGCCCAGCGTTTGAATATATTATTTTTCTGTGAGTATAGTTTCTTAGAGTTATATTTCAAGCTCTAATATAACGTACTGTTTACCTCTAAAACTTTACTGCTACGAATAAATAAGGGGCAAAGAGCATTTTCAAGGACAAAATACAATTAATTTCATCGTATTATGGTGACTGAACCAAGAGCTATTAATATAACACATCCTTAAAGAATTAAAAATATAATTTCATTCCATATATAGGTAACTCCAAAATGATCTTTACAACTTTGATTGCTTTTATTTCAGAAACGGGTAAAAATAAGAAATATGCAGTTTGAGACACAATGTTCACAACAACACTTTAAGTTTCAAAAGTTGTATAACAAAGTTCAATATGTCCCCCGTCTTTAGCACGTAGGACTAGCACGTACTCAATAATGTGTTCAATAGGTGATTAGAGGTAGCCTACACTCCCTGTGACGTCACATCCCGTTGTGGAAACAAATTTCGTTATCACAGGGATTTTGATAGTCCTACCGAACACTTTTGCCAACTTCATTATTTTGGAGTAAACTAAAACAGTATATTTGTATAATAATGTTGTAATGAGTCTTTAAAACAATTTCCAAAAAAAAAAAAAAATAAAGTTGGCAGCATTGTTACCTTTGTACTTTGATGATGTCACAGAATAAAGAAGGGTTTCAGAAGCGAACTTCATCGACTTTTGCGAACTCGGCCGCCAGCTTGTTTACTTCGGGCGCCAAGTTATAATTTCGTTTGTACGACTTGTGCGTGCTTCGTTAAAGCGTGTTTTTGTGTAATATTGCAGGGTTTCGATTACTTTGTGTAGTAATTTTTTCGTTTGAGTTGGAAGACATGTGTTATTTGTAAGCTACGTGCATTTACAAATGTTTTTAATATCTATTCTTTGAAAGATAGATAGAAGTAAGCCTTGCGTGACTACACATTGTTAAGCATTTAATTGTATTGTGGAATGTTGAGACGCGAAGTTTTTTTTTTTAATTTTCGTTGGATTCAGTAAAGTAAATTGCTTCAGTATTTTTTTTTTATATCACGTCTCTTGTGAAAATGCATTCACTTAACCAGCGTCTGTTTGGCAGGCTGCAGCGAAATAATAATTTCAGATTGTGGTTACATATCACTCGCAAATTGTGTATTAGATTGTGAGTTTTGCCACTTATATAAAACAAAATTTTAATTGTTGCAACTGTATTTTAAACACGCAAAAACTTAATTTAAAAACATGGGATATTGTGTTACAGTATATGTAATGTTTACATCAAAATTCGGTTACAACATGGCGGATATCACTAGCCAATCAGCGCCCATGTTCGCTGACATCACAGGGGCTGACAAACTAGTTCGCTGCTTGTATCCTTGTTTATTCTGTAACTATGCTATGGAGATAGATTGGATAACGGATGTAATTTTGTGTTAACCACCGTCTAAATACGTTTTTTTTTATCTAACGAGCGTTTTAAAACAACCTGGGTATAAAAATGGTTATAAAAGTATACTATTTTATTGGTTTTTACTAATAAACATATTTTACAGTGTTTCTTGTGAAGTCTAATCTTTCTGCACTGCATATATAGTATGGTTGTTTGTTTCTATAATAGTTCACGTAACCTTTATATTCAGCGGGAACTCGATTTGGTTACACGTGTGGTTTTTAACTGTAAAAGCGATAGTAAAATAATAAACTGGCAGTTGAACAATAACAGCTCAGGTCTTTGATGTGTTTGTTGAAATTATTTAGGTTAGAATTAAGTTAACAGAGAGAAATGCTATGACGAACATGCCCCCGTCATTTATAGCTGGCTACGTGTCATTATAACATACAGATAATAAATAAACCATAGTATTCTTCTTAAAAAACTGTGACTATCTAGGCCACCAACATAACTGAAACCACAACAAATTACAAGCGAGCCTAATTTATCCATAGTTTTTGTTTCAGTCACCTCCTTAGTGTGGTCTGCTTACTATTTGTTACCTATAATAGACTGTAGCGACCCCACAGAAAGATTCGTAAACTAGAAACTTCCGCATAATTTCAAGTCGTTCATTGTTGCTGTTATGGAACTCGTTAGTTCCTGCAGGATCTGCACTGGCCCGGTAGACCACATCCTTCGCAGAGTCCCATGAAATATGAGTGTGATTATTTCTGGAGACCTCAGAGGCAAGGAAACGGGTCCTGCTCTGCCAATCCAGAGACCTGGAAATGTGTCGTCTAATGCCCAGTGCGGAGGGCGACCATCCTGCTGCAACATGATGTCAGATTGAACATCGACATGTGGAAGTGCAAACCGTTGGCCATGCAGTGTTTCAATTATAAAAATGGTGGCCATTTGAACACATTTAATCGTAGTATAAGATATCTGAGGATCCATTTTTCAGAATTTAATCAAACACGATGCACAGAACAGAGGTTTTTTGACGTTTTTTTTAATATAAAAAACGCGTAGGTACTGTGTTTTAAAATTGTATTAAACTCTTTACATAACTATATCAGAGGGAGTTAAGATTTAAATGTTGTTTGCCAATGCAATGTTTAGTAATATATGTAGCCGAATTTCGATGATTTCATGACTGGAGTAAATCGATATTAATACGTGTACTTAAAGTACTACAAGGCAGGTTGCAAGACAATTTAATATTATGACACTTTAGAATAAAACTTTGTTTTAACAAATTTTTTGCGTCTATTGCGTTAATACATTACGATAAATTAACCAATTAAAAAATTTAGAGTAAGTTAGCACCCACGTTTAGAAAAGCAGGATTGTTAGTTTCGCTCGTAACCTCTTGTCTTCGTGGTAAACAAAACGTTCTGATGATATACGATCGATTCTCAACTATCGACTATCCTGATTACGGCATTACACGTTCAGGGGCTACAACTGGCGTAGTGGCTAGAGCACTTGCCTACCACCATGGCGATCCGGGAACGATTCCCGGCGGGTTGGTCACCGGATTTTCGCCTGCGTGAATTGTGGCGGACGTGGTCGATGGGTTTTCTCGAATATCTCCAGCTTCCCTCACCCCTTCATACCCGCACTTCTCATTTATAGGTTATCATTCCATGTCATCATTCGAAGTAAGCAGACGCCTACTGGCGTCTAGTAGTAAGTCTGCACCCGGGGTGTGGTACCCTGGCCCTCGAGTAACAACATCCTGATACGAAATTTATTACATAGTTTCTCAAACTCGCTGCAGAGGGTCTATTATATAACTACATCTCTGGTGAAGATCCGTTACCTGTGACTGTCTTTCGAGAGCCACAGCGAATGAGACTGTCTTTATATCGTATTCTCTCACACCTCTCTTTACCAGAACCTGAGTATGCTTGGCAACATTGTAGGATGTGCTCTGACAACCTTAGTACACCTTACTTATTGGCGATTCAGGATACAGTGAGTACTCAAAAAATCCTTGATAAAGTTTTATTTTCAGTCAATTCTTATCTTTCAGCGAGTAACGTATAACGACGGGAAATGTCTAACCTCTCAGCACACATCACGTAATGCTTGCACGTTTATGATACACGGTTTAGTTGATATGAAACTATATAGTTTGATTGAAAAAGTATATAAAGCACAAACATGTCAAATTTATTTTATTTTATTTTAGTATTGTTGCATTTAAACAGTAAAATACACGGAACTAAGCACGACGGTTCGCTGCCAACCATACAAACACTAAGACAACTATTGTTAATGTTAAATTATATACAGTAACGGCTAGTGATCTATCGCAAAGGTTGAATATTTAGTGCTCACTTTATCCCGAAAGTCTTATAATTACACTTTCTGACTTTTATCAACATAGTTTAACTACTAATTTCTTAAATCTAGTTTTAAATATTGTAAATCCCAATTATTCCTTTTTGTAATTCCGGTTCTAAAAGTGAGAACATAAATTCGTCTCTCGCAGAATAATAGTGTACTGTGCTTACAATTGATAGCATCACTAACACTATGTTAATATCTCTTACCAAGAGATAGCAGTGCGCGTATTGTATTGAATTTGTCGCTTGCGTCGGTAATAAATATGTTAACGCATGGAGTTATAATTTAAGAAAGGTAATAAGGTAAAATATAATGATCTATGTTTGTCTCCTTTCAAACAAAATTCCAACGAGGATAGTTGTAGAACACAACTATGTTAGCCATTTTCATAAACTTTCTCTCATTACAACACCCCAGGACCCGACCTTTATATGAAGAAATTCACGAAACTTTTAAAAGACAGTTTCGGCGTCTGTTTTTAGTTACAGAATATGAACTCTCATCTTAGAGATAGTTACCCAGTAAGTGCCTTTGTATAAAGATTGTACGCGCGACTGAACAAGTTACACAACATGCCCCAAGGTTAATGCTGATATGTATTATTCTTAAACTAAACCATCGTCAAAATAGATCGCAGGCTTTCGCGGCCGTTGTCTGCATTTTCTTGGCTTGTGGGTGTGAGCCGCGTCTGAAGATTGTCTTGCGACGTTTCGGCAGTCGTTGCAGCTGATGATGGCAGCTGCAACGACTGCCGAAACGTCGCAAGACAATCGTCAGACGCGGCTCACACCCACAAGCCAAGAAAATGCAAAACCATGGTCGTTTACTCTTCCAGTTGCTGTCCATGTGTAGAGCCATGTGTCACTGTCTCTGTTTTGTCGAGACGTAAAACTCACGTGACTTGGCTCGGATAGTTACATAAATAAAGTCTGTCTTTATTCCTAAATACTTCAATACCAGAAGTTCACTTTTGTATTTTGCGTGAGATACTTACACGCACAGATATTAAAACGTCTTTCTCTTAAACAATGTAACTGCAGTTTCCCATATTATCCTGCAACATCTGACAATAATCCTTTCCTCTCAGTGTCAAAGATCTAAATTGTAAACGACGTACTTCTAGACAGTTGTTTGCCAAATTTTGTGTTCATTAATACTTATAATTTCACACATACGCTGCTGGTAACAAAGCTCAAAACAGTTTCCTAACTCATTCTTTAAGAATAACAATCAAATATGTATCGCCCTTAAATGATAAAATATTTAAAATATGTGTTAACGGTATTGTTTGTTTGAGGTGTATTCTCACAGTCCCTCCGTTCGCTATTACTTAGGTTCTGTAAATTATTTTCAATATAATAGTTTTTAAATACGTTAACGATAAATACATTAATTAAGCAACGATCCATGTGCTGTTCTCTGGTAAGGTACCGATACTCGCGACGAATATACATTCTTATTGGAAGACAAGAATTTTACTGTAAAAATTATCAGGTTATTATGCACCATGACGGAAAACTTGGGAACATTAACAATATTTAATTTTGTGTGTTTAACGAGGGAAAGTTACTTTAATTTAAACTTTAATTCAGCCTGTTTGTAAAATCAACATTTGCCTTTTACCAAGCTGTGTAAAATTGTGAAAAATTACTCTAGCAGGAAAAAATTAAATCCGATTTACGCTGCAATCAAGCCATTAAGCCTCATATTAAAGACGGATCTAAACTGTGATGCTGTATGATATTAACTACGCTCCTATTATTTTCGGCTCGTACTCGTTACAACCAGCCTCATTCAGGAATGCGGGTAAGACATTAAGTCTTTGCGGTCCGGTTATATGAATAGTTGTTCATTCAGAGCGAGGATTACAATGGTTCCCACACGCTGGCTCTATGCAAATACCTACTTAAGTGTGGTTGGTTGGGGAGGGGACAGGATTTCCGTGGCTTCCACGGGAGGTGGATTGTTACCACTCTACAGCAGGCGCGTGTGGTAATGAGAATGAGCATGAACAAAGTGGGGCACGCGGCTTGCGAGAGAGTGCTTCCAGGTTCTGTAATGACTTGCCTCCCGAGCGTGGGCGACCAAGTGAAGAAAACTGGATTTCTGCGGGGAAAAATTTCCTCTCCCGTGACGCAGACCTTTAACTGAGTCAACTAAAGGAAGCTGTGACAAAAATCCGTCCACAAAGTGGTCTACCCATGTTGTGTAACTATTTCGAAAAGCTTATTTCTGGGAACACAAAGAGGGTGAGATGTTTGTTCACTGTACAGTGATTATTAATGACGAGAATTAGGACAATAATAAGAGCAAACATGTTTTCATCAATGCTTAACATCGAGGTCTTAGCGTTTTGTGATGGGTAACAATTGAGTTTGGAGTGGCGCCGGAGTGAAAGGGCGGGAGAAGCGGGAGATCCCGGAGAAAACCCGCTGACCAGCGATATCGTCTTGCACAATTTCCACATGCGAAGGTCCGGGAACCGACTCAGCCGAGTATCTAATCCGGATCGCTTTGGTGTGAGGCGAATGGTCTTTCCACCCGGCCACTGCGTTCCCTTTACAATAATATGAAATTTTGTATTTTTATCATAGCATGACACGTTTACTTTAGAGTACAGCGACATTTATACATTGTGTTTAGGCATATTAATACTTGTACTACTATGCTTTTACTAACCGGTGGTGGAAATATACAAGTCAGTTGAAAGATAAACAGTAACTATGTCTTCAAAAGTGTTCACTTTATAGTGAATAGTTTACAGGTAGTTATTTGGACTTAGGGCTCTTCCTACCAAAGTTTGTGCACCAACGTTAACTTAATTAGTTTTGGTATATTAATTGAAAGGAGTTAAGTAAGAAGGGAAATTAATTTAGAGAAAATCATAACAGGTAGAATATTAAAGTCCGAAATTCGTCATGCATAAAAACCAGCATCAGTGGCGTATTAGTTTAGACGCCGGTCTACGGTGCAAGAATCCTGGCTCAGGCATGGATGTTGTGTTGTTCTTCACCTCATTTCACACTCGTCGACTCTTAAGACCTCGTTGATAAAGTGTCGTAAAATCATCTCACCTCACACCTCACCATCAAAGAAATGAACAATAATTACACTATAACATTTGAAAAACACATGATCCCAAAATAAGTGGTTTACATAAGGTTTACATACAGAACGTAAACATTAGCCTATGCATATCTTAGTTCCAGTTAACTGTGAAATATTCCTATCTAAGTCGACTACGTGCAATTTTAGAGATAACTTTTTCAAACAATAAGTTTGATCTTTGAAATATGAAGAGGAATACTACCCCAGAGAGAATTGGCTACTAAATTAATTTTCTGATGTGATTTACTTCAGGAAATGCAAACATAAATATTTAATTAGTGCATTAATCACATATTTTTAAAATTGGCAAGGTTTGTCAAGAGGACAGCAAGCTATGTGGTGAAGAACCATCCTGGTATTCGTCTGAAGAGATTTCAGAAAAAAAATGTAAGAAATTAAAATTTTAATTTTCGGACCGGAATTTCAAGTCCAGATCATACAAGAATACGAATTCATTGTGCGGGGGTAGAAAAATTTTTAAAATTTCTGTGCTTTTATTGTGATCATAACTGTGTGCTGGTACATCAGCATTCGGCTGTACTAATAAATAAAAGTTTTCAAACCAAGGTATAGTGATGTAAGTATTTTAACGCGAGGCGTTTCTGCGGAGATGACAAAAACATTTATTTCCAGAATAACTGTAAGAGTAAATGTAAAAAATAACATCAGTCATATAAACGGTTAAGGTGTAAAGGCAAACAATATGTATCCATGCATGTATATTTTACATACACAAACAAACAAACACACACACACACATATATATATATATATATATATATATACTTGCATATATATATTTATACATAAAGTTACATACACACACGCACACACACACACACCTACACACACACATATATATAGTTTAAATGTTAGTAACGATACAATGGTCAAAACAATGTGAATTTTCGCAGTCTCGTCACGTTGGGTCTACCTCACTACTGCGACCCCTGCATAAAAGAAACACTGGCAAGTTTTCTCGGCTCGAAGTTAAATAAACTGAACGGATGTATCGCAGGATTATATTCCACTCCACCAAGGTTGTAAGACAAGACACTTCCTGGCTACCGTGACCTAGATTGTGTTATACTGTCGTGAACTATTTCTAAGATTTGTATTGAGCGAATACACTATTATACTCACTTTGTCTCCTTTTGTCAAGCATGTATGTAAACAAACCCCGGCAAGTTACGAAGAACGTGAAAAGTTGCAGGAAATTGAATTTACTCTGCTGTCCGTTTGTTTATTTTCCATGTATTAAATTTCCAGACAAAATGCTGTGTATGTATTCAGCATGTAATACGCGTCGTGACAATATTTAAATGTCAAAGCAAGCGACGCACACTTTTTGGAGAAGGAACTAGTAGAGTAAAAAAAGCTGTCAAGAAAGCTAACAGAGACTTTGCAACAGTGTAAAGTAGTAGTGAAAACATTATAATTTTGAAAAATAAAACATTGACCACTTTCATTTTCTCATTAATAACACATTCGAGTATGCTATATATACAACACAATCGTCGAAAAATGGGAAATAAAAAATTTATTCACAATCCGTTTATAAGTTTAAAAGTATGATTATGAAGGGCTTTTTATCTCCCATACGCTTAAGTTGCCAAGATGGAACTCTTTTGCATCATATTTTGCCTTAACCGTTGGTCTTCAGGTAGAATGACCTCTCAGTATTTAAGTCACTGCCGTATGTGAGGAAACGCAAAAAGAATACGTTATTGGCGAGGGAAGAAGATAACAAACATTCACACGCAAGAAAAAAAAACGTATCACGGAAAATTTTTCCCTGGTTGTTAGCTTATACATTACATAAAGCAACCTCTACTGAATTTCTTAAAAAACGAGTGAGAGAGAAGAAAAATCAAATTTTCTGTAGTTAGTCCTTCGTTTATTTTTAAAAATGACTTTTACGCCTTTTTACAGTTATTCTGACAACAAACGCTCAAGAGAACTTGAGGCAGTCCGGTCCAAGGATTCTACGCGGTGCGGAGTTAGTGATGGTACATCTGTCAAGTGCAGTGGCGGCTCGACGGTTGTTGGCAGGAGGGGCACAAGTTGCCGAGGAGTGTACGCTCGTGTGAACTCTCCGCCGTATACCAATGACCATGAAATATCTACTGGCTGCTTGTTGTGTTGTGGCCAGTCATTAAGTCCTCGCTCTTTAGTTTTGCAGTGGTTTCGAAAAAAATTAACGCAAATTAATGCCTACATCATTAATTCATTCTAGCAGTTTTAACATACATGTATCGTCGTTTTTACATGCATTTTTCTGTTGTAGTACACCAAACGGATTTTTAGATTTTTCCCCCTGTCAAAATAAGCCAAAATGTAACAAAATAATTTTTTGCTAGCTAACAGTACATTATTTTAAAAAACGCCATGGCAAAAATGTGTATCGTATGACTGTACACAGTCTCAAACTTTTTCAAAGCATTGGTAAAAAAATATTTGAGTTATTTGCAATTGTTTGAAATAAATGAAAGATCGTGGCCTTAATAAGCGGCTCCTACAAACCAGCGTGTCAGTGGCTGTAGCATCAACAAGCACACAACCCTATACAGTTCTCGGCAACTTATGTCCTACCTGCCAACAACCTACGAGCCGTCACTGGTCAAGTGATAACTCACGAGACAAGTGTCTCACCAAAAATCAGCCTACTGAACTGCCCACTATCGCCTGCCTTAATTTTCGCAATTTACGAAAGTACAGTTTACGTCTGTTTCAGTGGCGGCTCGTGAGTTGTTGCCAGGTATGGCTGCAGTTGCCAAGAGCTGTACAGGATTGTGCGCTAATTGACTCTACAGCCATTGACACGCTGTTGTGCAGGTGCCCCTTACACACAAAATATCTAGTAGCCGGCAAATCTTTCATGGTCGTTGGTCTACGGCGCGTTCATGAAGAATGTACAGTTCCGACTATCTGCAGCCCCACCTGGCAAGAACCCACGAGCCGCCACTGGTCTGTTTCTCGCATCGTTACGCTATTTACTTTTGAGGGGCATCGTGGACTTGGAATTATCCTACTTTGTTGTTGTGTGACCAGAGCCAGTGATTTAATTTTGCAACAGCTTCTTCCAATGCCTTGCGTGCAAGCCTGTAATTCTGGTTCGTGGTTACTGTGCAAAACATAATAGGACAGATGCGTAGCTCATTTGAATGCACCAACCAGAACAATGTTACCGCAACACCACACGTTCGTAAATTGCGGGTAGGACACAGAGACGCCGGAAGTTAAAAACATCAAATCACTGACCGTGAAGCAGAGAAACAGATGCGTATATAAGGCACTGAAACAAAATGTTGCAGAATTCTTTTCACAAAAAATCACCGGCTCTATCTATAACATAGCTGCGGCGTTCTACGAAGTACCTTCTGGCACGAAGAACGGCGGTTAGACCGGCACAGCGGCATCGACTCCAACCTAGCTCCTTCTTCAAGACTCTCGAGCGGCAAATGACGCGGGGCGTGTTCGTAGCTTGGCTCGCCACACTGTGCTATGGATTGATTGGATGTTGATGACGTCGGTGCTGCCGGCGTCCATTGGCCTGGTGTTGGCACCAGTAATCTTCGCATCGATGTTTGCCGAAGACAGCTGAAGCCAGGAACTGTTCATCTGCACGGCAGAGCTTTTGATTAGCGAGCCCCCTTTGACGCCATTCGGGCGGGAGCGACGCTCTTCAGTTCTGTCAACTGCAACCAAGGTTCCCGCTTGCCGCCGCATTTCCGCCTTGGCGCTGCCGATGACCAGCTCTAGGAACATTCTAGATGGTTCGTCACGTCATTGGTCGGGGAACTTACTAGTGCCAGACACGGGAAAGAAGAAGAGACAGCCGGGCGTTAGGGCTGTTATAAGTTAAGTATTTGTACATGGTTTTAGACTGTTACTATGCCCGAGTGATGTTTGGTTGTATATGTAGGTATTGGGGCGTATATAGTAGTTTGTACGCGCGAG